>MJUU01023073.1:247738-295160 GCA_002080025.1 Modiolus philippinarum
GAAGAAAACCACATTTCTTAAATATCAAAATGAATACCCAAATATGCAAAAAAGGTTAAATGTTATATTAAATGAAATTAACAATTTTATTACGGGTATAAATAAAGATAATGGTGTTGCAACGCCATTCTTGCACTCGTCGGTACAAAAATGTAGTGGAGGCGTTATACGACATTTATATTCAAAACTGGTCGATGGAGTCCACCCTAGTCCAGGCTTATCCTCTTATTGGGTACGCAGAATGAATTCTGCTATAAGAATAAATGAAAATCAAATCGAAGGTTGAATAGAATGGGAATATATTGCTCGATTTTGATTAGTTGATAAGTATAGAGGCGTTTGCCACATACAAAATAAAATTAATCAAATTTCAAAACACTGTACATAGTTGATTTCTTATGATTATGATATGATTTTTATTTTTATGATTCGATGAATTTTGATCAGTCGATAGGTATAGAGGCGTTTGCCACATGCTATATTCGACTAATCAAATTTCATACATTTATTAGGTTAATTCAATAATTTTTGAATGATTATTGACTTAGTTGAATTGGGATAATTTGACTTTTAGTACACTTGTAGTTGAATTGGTGTAATTTGACATTTAGTTGAATTGATTTTTTTTTTTTTTGTATGGATAATTGGCTTTGCTAAATTTACTTACACGTTCCGAGGACGAAACGTATTTTGCTGTAAGGGGGTGTATGTCACAGCGAGATATGTATACGTGTATTTAACATCAATATGATTATATAATTTGGGGGCTATAAAGATTATATCATTTCATTACATTCATTCATTTTTTCATATCATTGATGTACATTTCATCCATTCTTTTCATATATATCATTGATATTTTTCATATTCATCTTACATCAAAACGGACATTGATGACGTAAATCCATGACATGAAAAGGACTATATATTATAACTAAACTTGCTGTAGTATACCATATAGACATATGACTATAGATATTTCCCGCGCCATTAATTGCACGGACTTACCCGCCATCACATAATATAAAACCCTGCACATTATAGCCCGCACTACAAAGTCACATTAGCACAACGGCCGAACAACATCGCCGCATTTCAGGTATTTTTTATATATATTTTATGTTTCTACTTTTTATCATTTGGTCAATTGAAGAAAATGTTTATTTTATTTTAGATATTTAAATTATAATGTAAGAAATGTAAAGTCAGAATAGAGCTTTCAGTAGGGAAAATTATTCGGCGGTGCATTTTATTTTCAGATATAAATATCTATGGTGTGTTGGCAATTTTCATTTCATTTCACTTGCTCGAATTTGTTATTATATTTGCATGTATTATTGCCTGCATTATTTTCAGGAGGCATGAACGTTTGGGTTCATGTATATATGTAGTGTTTGTATATTTTCAGAATAAAATAATAAAGTGTTTGAAAAAAAGTTGAACGGCTCGAATTTATAGCAGTGGCCAGTTTGATATATTTACCCTGCGACATTATGAAAATGAAAAAACAAATTATATACAATGAACACACAAAGAGATGGTAAAAATATATTGCAGTTGGGAACGTGGTATATACAAAGGAGTACACAAAAGCAACAATAAATATTATTTTTTTCTAATATTAAAACATTTAAGTAAAAACGTTGACAACAATTTATTTTTTTTTCATTTTCATTTGTTAGTAGCAAGAATTTGTTGTCATTAGAAAAAGAAAAAAAAATTACTTTTTTCAATCTCGGTGTAAAATATTTCCCTCTCTGTCATATATGAAGGACTTCCAGGGAGGAAGTGAAGTTCGCCCTGTATTACAAGCAGAAATTCAATTCACAGTAAATTCGGTATTTAGCTATCTATTACATTGTTGGCAAACTCTTTCCTCCATATCAAGAATAACTGAACTAATTTCCCAGATTTTTCTTTCTTTCTTTCGTACTTTCATGATTCTATTATTAATGAATAAGCACTTATTCGAAACTTTGTATAAATCTGTCTATAATTCAACTTTTTTATCAAGTCTTCTAAACAATATTGTTTTTGCTGCTTTTCTTATTTTTAAATGTGTTTCTTAGCCCAAATTTTCTTTCAACTTTAAATATGTTGTTGTTTTCCACTTTTTTTCCTGTTCCCATTGCTTTTTTTTCACATTGAATTGAATTATTGATAGTACAAAAACAACGGTACTAGAATATCAAATATTCCAGAGACAATTAAAAAACCACATTGGAAAAACGAGAAAGACACTTCACACTCCCAAAACAAACGAACACCACAAATACAATACTCAAAAATAAATAGTATATTTATTATATTTTATTGATTGTGTCTTTTTTTTGTTCTGTTTTCTTTGTTTTCTTTCTTTTTTATATGTTTGTTGTGTTTGTTTGTTTGTTCGTTTTTTTAGGTGTGTGTGTTTTTTCTTTTGATTAGTTTGTTTTTTTGCTTCTTTAGCTTTTTGTTACATTTCTTTCAGAATGCGGCACCATGGCATTATTTAATTATTTGGCTTTATATATATGTCTGATATATGAGCCAGTCTCAATTGAGGAAATTGGATGAATATGCCTTTTATACTGAAATTAATTACACTCTATTACAATTAAGCCACTAATGATCACAAATTTATGAGTAAGGTATGTTTGATTTTAATAATTCATCAATAAATATTAAGAAAAGGATGGATGCCTTAAGGATCGATCGCACTAGAAATAGCCAAAATTCCCATGCCATCGCCCCACACCGTTTCAGATGTGGACGTAATAAGAAAACTGAGATATTGCGTGATTAGAAAAAAAAGAAAAACTGGAAAACGCAGTTGGTTTGGTTCACAAGGTGGGAGGACTGGCTGTGACGTTGTCACATTTTCTATCTAGATATAAAGAGAAGGTTTTCAGAATCACCTTCGTGTAGAATTTAGTGAAAAATGCATAACAAATAGGCTAAACATGGAGTTTCCAACTCCCTTTTATTTCTTTTCGAAGACTGGATCTACTTGTGGGTTACTTCAGGCGGAACTTCGTCGGTCAAATATCATCGTAAACGTGTATCCAAGTTGCTTTCATTAAATTGTCTGTTACCATCTACAAACATCTGATCAAATAATCAATACTCAATAGCTGCTCAGAAGCTGGTTAGTTAACTGCATGTTAAACAGTACTTAGCCAAATAGTAATGCTTACTTTGAAAACATCTTCATGTGGTAAAAATACAAACATCTTGGTTCTTTCAAAAGTAGTATATAGGAGGTTATAAAGCCACACAATTACGTTATTATGTGGTTTGGAAGGGAAGAAATTGGAGCGTATACGCGAATGAAATTTTGGAAATCGTTGATGGAACATCGCGTGACTCTAATAGAAGCGAATATGCGCAACGGACAGTAAGAAATTTTATGATAATTCTAGTGTCTCATTCAGTTTTCACGATCGGAAATACTCGGTTGTGATTTCTCTTTCCGAAATTTTGTTTCTTTCAGATGCTCTCTTATTTTTTCCATTTATTTGTGATCGTTTTCTGACCATTTTTGAATGCTCTTTTGTATTTATTTCCATTTACCTCGAGTTGTTTCTTCTAGCACCTTTTTCATCCCAGTTCTTGGACTTTTCCACCTTTCCTTTCAATTTTTACATGTATCTAATTTATACTTCTTATAACAGATTAATTTCCATTTCCCACCCGTTTTATTACCTTCTAGTATTATCGTCATTTTCTTTAAATATAGTCTTTTTTCGTATCATTATTGTAACTCTAAGCGCTTAACATAAAAACAAATTGCATTATAAAAATTTCATTATAGGGTCTGTAAGTCTTGTTTCATTTTGGAACTTCCGGGCATATAATTTGTACCCGGAAATTACATTTTTTACAACAACATATGACGTTTCAAGCACAAAATACGGACGTCATAATGCTGCAACGTCATATTTTGGCGGGAAACGTTTTCAAATTGCAATTGTATCGTGATTTCTCGGTGTCACATGACGAGACTTACAGACCCTATTAAAAACAAAATTATGCATAAAGTTAAAAAAATGATTGAACTACATGTAGCAAGGAAATACTGCTAATTTTTTTTAAACCCATGAAAACGCAGTGCTAAAAGATAAAAATACATGAAACAATGCAGTCCATTACAAGAATAATTTACATATAAAAAAGCAAAAGCCTAATATTTCAACTAAACCTCAGACATGGTAATTAAAAGCTAGTCTAAAAAGATGAGTCTTTATTTTCTTTTTTTCCTGACGAATTTTCTCGGGGAGGCCATTCCGCTGCAGCTTTAAAAATTGTTTTTCGCCATAAGCTTTAGTTCGAACCCTGGGAGTTTGAAGTGTTAATGAATTTTCTGATCGAAATGATCTAGATGGCGTATATTTAGTCAACAATTCGTAGAGATAGGCAGGTGCACTTTCCGTTAAAATTTTGAAAGTATATAGATTGAAGCATTTTGTATTGACATCTGTATTCGACTGGCAACCAATGTTGTGTAATGAGCTCGGGAGTGATGTGACCATGCTTACTTTTTCGAGTAATACATGTAAGTCTAGCAGAGGTGTTTTGAATCTTCTGTAGTTTCGACATAACACAATTATTTATACCAAAGTAGAGCGTTTCCCTAGTCCATACGAGATATTACCAATGTTGTTACTTTAGTTATATAAGCACTCTCTGATAAGTACGGACGTATCGGACCAATATAACTAATTTAGTAAAGCAAGATCTCACCAATGTTCTGACATGTTTTTACAAATTTAACACCTCGTCGAAATGTACACCGAGGTTTCTCACTGAAGTTATATACAACGCTTCCATCGAAAAGTAATACACAATTCCTGAATTTTTTTAGCCGATGTTTAGGCAAAAACGGTAAAAGTTCGGTCTTGTCTTGATTTAATTTCAGCTTGTTTGATTTCACCCCTGCACTAATGCCTGCTAAACAAGGAGTCGCATCATTCCAGTTGCAGTTGTTAGGCGGTTTTGAAAATATACAGTTAAATTTCGGTCGGAGCACGGGACCTTGTGGGACCCGTATACGTATTTCAGCTGATATATGTATGATTAAACAGTTCCAAGAACTGCACCTTGAGATATAATTTTATTCATTTGAGTGCGTCACCTTCTATGCCGAATGAATAACGTAAGCGATAAAAAAGAATATCATGGTCGATGACGTCGAATGCTGCAGAAAGATCAAGCAACGCATTGACCCTTGTCCAGACATGACACTATGTCGCTAATGCCGTTTCAGTTGAGTGTCCAGATCGATACGCGGACTGCAGATTGTCATGCAAGTCAAATGAACGAAGATCGTTTTCAATACGAACTGAGACTACCTTTTCTAACACCTTTGAAACATAAGGTAAGACCGATACAGGAAGATAGTTTTTAAATTCTTCCTTGTCTAAGTTTGGCTTTTTCAACAATGGTCTTACTATGGCAGATTTCAAGATATTAGGTAAAATGGACTCTTCAAAAGATTTATTGACTATTTAATTAATGATCGGGATCAGAGGTTCAACACAAGACTTGAGCAAATAAGTAGGAGTGAGATCAAACTCGCAAGACTTAGCAGGTATCCTTATTTGCCACTTTCTATTTTGTCTTTCGGCAGAAATACTTCCCTTTTCCGTCAAAATATCTACAATATTGTCTTTTGATTAAGACTTTCTTTCATTTTCTACGTTATCACTTTGTTAGGACTAAAAAATTGACTATTTTTCTTCATTTTACTTTTCAATATATTTCCAATTAGATTATCTATATTGCCGTGAAGCAGAACTTTATGAACTGTGTAGTGACCTTATAATTACTGTCTAAATACCAAACAGCTGTGTGTTACAGGACTTTAGAAACAAATGTCTTATCATCAGAATACATTATAAATCTGAACTCTATACTTGCATCCAGTGGATTTAATGGTGTAAAGTGACAGTTGACGTTAATCATAGAGAACTGTTGTTTATAGAAGTCTATGGGAAAACAAATACTTCCTTTGAATATAGTATATTGCTTATCTGGACTTTCCAAATATCTTAACATGTGTTATTTTAATAAATAGTTAAATGTATAATATAAAGTTAGGGACTTCCCACACTTTTCAGTTTCTCAGTTGCTTGTCGATGTATTCACATGTTGTTTTATTATGTGTTATGCAGTTAAAATAGATACTTAGCACTGGACTTCTAGTATCAGTTATTTTTGCGTGTAACACACTTCAATTAGTACTTTACGCTAAAGTGCAAGTATGTTTCAGAATAATTAACTGAATGCAAGTGCTTCGTAAGAAATGGGATGGTTAAGCGCGGCGCAACTGTTTCTTACGAAAAATAAAACTGACATCCAGCCATAAAAATAGAATCTACTACTCATGTGTGTTACATCATTTAGTTGATAAATGTTTTGTTTTGTTTTGTTTTGTTTTTTTTTATTTTGTTTTTTGTTTGTTTGTTTTTCTTTTTTTTTGTTTTGTTTTGTTTTGTTTTGCTGTTGTTGTTGTTGTTGTTGTTGTTTTTTTCTACATGCGAAAATGTTTTCTTTTACGATTGCCTTGTTTCAGATATTTGTTAATTTTCATTATACAAAAACATGTACCGAATAGATTGTATTTTAAAAATTACATGAGTTATCGACCTGTTTTCACTTAAAATACATTTTCTTACAGATATTCGTCAACTGCCATTGGTAGCCGAGAAGTTTTATCAAAGTCTATTGAACAATTCGTGTTACAGAAAGGTAGCGTATCTTCGATGCTTGGACCGGGAATTTTTTCCTACATGAAAAAATATTTAGCTGAAAGATAGCATAAGGTCAAAGTTAACCAAACGACATGAATATGCTTAAAATTAATGAGGTAAAATGAATTAATTCGAGGATAATAATTTGTAAGTAAATAATTTAAGGTAAATCATCAGTTTAAATGCTTGGAAATCGAGAGAAACAAAGTAAAGATACAATAGATATTGAATAGTCCAAGGCACTAACAAGAATTGAAGTGTCTTGAATAACAAAATAGCAGGTTTTGTTTTATTTTGTTTTTTTTTCCACTAACAGTAATATTTCTTATCTTCCAATCTATTTTGTTCAATGATCACACCCTTATCCTGTTGGTATCTCTTATCATAACACAAGCTTACTTTTACTTTTTTTTTTGCCATTTTGTTTATCCGAATCGTCTACTATCTCAATATTGTAATTAGCATAATATTTATCCAAACTTTGTACTAAACAAACCCTAGTCTTTCCACTCTATAGACATATCCTAAACTTAAGTCTAGAAACATCAGACACCCTTATTTATCACCTTAACATTTGTTCCAAGTCCAAGTCGGGAATATGACGGCTTGCCAAAAATGTTTCCCTGATTCAGTCGAATGTTATATGGATTTTCCTTACTGGTCTCTTCCTTTGCTAGATTCGGACTTTTGTTGTCACTTTTATTTATTGTTTATATTGCATAATTTCTTTTGTCCCCTTTGTAAAATCCTAACACCATCATTTGTCTAATCTTAAACGCTGCATTTGAACGCATTCATAGTGAACCCTATCACACTTTGTCTTATTTTGTCATGTTTCATTCTTACCTTAAGCCATGACTGTTGCTTACCACTGCTCTCACCTTTTTATTTGGGGGAAGAGGGGGGGTCTTCTGTTATTTAACCCTTACAATTACCTTCATCTTTCTTTAGGACGTGATCGCCTTATTAATCCAGACTTCAAAAAATTTTGTTTCATACGATCATTAAAAAAGTTCTTTAATATACATTAGTTCCTTGTGGAAAATTTTGAAGTTTCGGTCCGAAGTGTGATTCAAGATTCATATTTTAATTAATACTGGGATGAACCTTTCTTTTGACTGTCTATGACCTTTCAATAGCAATTACTGTGGACTAGATACCGGACACTACCGGAATGGAAAAAGAAGGGGGCTTGGAGGGCCATGAAATGGGTTTAACTCGTTATGCATGTACCAAGTCAGGACCATTGCGGTCGACAATTTTTCCAATTTATCAGCATATTCTGAGAAAAGGGGGATGTATCGTGTATTTAGAAGTGGACAATCAAATGAAAGGAAATTCCACCATTCAAAACAAAACGCAAACAATCTGCCTGCCGAGAATTGTGCCCTTTTGGTGATTGAGACATCAGTGGATGAAATTCTGAAAAGACAGATGGTGACAAGAGAAGGGAGATCAGATTGTTTTAACCGCGTGGTTACCAGTGAAAAGAACATATGTGTTGCTAGGTCTACTTTAAAAAAGGACATTAAGCTGACGATGCTTTTGTCATGCCCTTATAATTTCCCGAAGAGAAGACCAGATATACCTGACAAGAAATATCAGCACAGTAGATAACTTCTTATTTCCATTCTGGAAGCAATGTGTACCTGAATGTAACCAGAGATACAATGACCCCGAAATGATATGTTGGACATCGTTTTCCCTGTTTTTCGCTCGATTGGACTGCACTACACTGTCGGTAATCCAAATGAAAAAGTCCATTTTCTTATGCAGTATACATGGGTCATTCAAGTTGGTTAAAAAAGTCCATCTTTGTATGTGGTAATCTGGTATGAAGACGGCACAGGCATACCTACCTAAAGTTTATGAACAATACGAGAAATTAAATGACGAAAATAAAATATCAACTTTTTTTATTGTAGCCGAATATTCTTCTACATTGTTACTTTGCACAAAACAACATAGAAAGGACACTTCACTGAGAAAGAGGTTACCTAATGGACCAGATATTAAATGAAAATGAGGAGAGATTTTCAGGACCAACCATCTGTTTCAGAAGGAGCATAGGCAGTACTGCATTATTTGCATTTAACATACTTGTTATTGGCGAAAATAATATAGGTGTAGGCTGCATGGCCACTTTTTGTTTATTCTCTTTTTCTCCCATTTTAATGTTNTTTTTAAGTGAATTGCAAACAATTTTCGTTTTTGTCAAAGTTAATAACATTTTGTATACTTTAAAACCACCACTTGGGATGTTAGCGTGATGTTAAAGTTTTTATGTACATGTACTCTCTATCCATTGGAGGATTTATCATTAATGCTGTTAGCCTTCAACACTATGACACCTGTCACTTTGATTACAGCCATCAGGGTGCACATTTTGTTAGCCTTAAATCCTAAATTCTTTAAAGTTATACAGGAACTTTTTTCCAGAGCACCTGATGTCACTCTCAGTTTCATTGGAGTTCAAACTGTGAGTGCCTTTGTTCTGAATGTTGTAATTTCTGGTTCTGTGCTTTGTATCTGTCTAACGTCATTGTTTTTGTGTCTAACGTCATTTTTTTCTGTGTTCTCGTTTTTGCCCTGTCTTTGGACTTCGATTTTTGTGAATTTCACTGCCGTTGTCTCATCATTCATGATGCGGATAAGATTTTTTTCCCATATTAAAGATATTTGAAAAAACAACAAGCTCAGTCTTACTAATGTGGTGTTAAAACAGGCCATTAACCATAGCTAAGTGTTATTCGAACATTGCGTAGGTATTCTGAGTGTATCAAGGACTTCAGACAGTCAACATATTCGTTTGTTTCGTACAAAGGAAGTGAGAACCGAATTCATCTCAAAGTAACAACAAGTACATAAGCCAGGTGGTTGAATGTGAAATTAACTTTGTCTAGAATGTTATTGCTTTCATTCAGAGAAGCATGTACTGTACTTCTGTAACCCTAGCAGCAGGTTGCAGCTTGAAATACATTCTTTGTCCAGCCAACTGGACCACAGCTAGAATATTCAAGAAAGTTCATCATTAGCAAGTGTCTTCAGATAATAATTTGCTGTCCTGCCAACTGGGAATCAAATACTTTCTAGTATATTAAATGTTTTTGATTATTTCAAAAATATTAAATGGAAGGAAAATATCTAGATCTATGTTCATGTATTGTAAGGTTATGTCAACATTTTGGACTATAGCCGTCTAAATGCTGACAAAGAGCCAAATGACAAAATATGTTTAAAAGTGTTTTCTAAGGATCCTTCTGAGTCACTTTAGAAATGAGTTCCCACCCATACCCAGCCCAGGTATACTTTCTGTCGAGCAACGGATAACAGCGGTTGTAAGAACACTTTCCCAGTCATTTTTGTGTTTGTTGACAGTTCCGCATCAATGGGTATAAAAAATACTGATATAGCGTTTCTCAACATTTAGTAATGAATTCCGCTCAGGTCGATGCTCGGGGCTGTCTTGCACTTGCTGTGAGTGAGTTGTTGGCAGGGCTCATTATTGAAGGCCCCATGGTGACTTCAAGATGAAGAACAACAATAAAAGCGTTGTTCCATTGATAGGTTTTACCGTGTATTTGTCTCGTGTGCATTTACTCTATCTATATCCTTCCATTGTTACTGGTTTTAAATTGACGATTTTGATAGCTGCACATATTTAGTCATATTCAGGTGGCATTGTCCATTCATCTGAAAAACAGTTGATCTGTATATTTTGCTTCTTTGAAAAGAGATACGCTCCATCGCTCAAAAGAGATAAAGCTGTCTTATCATATCCTTGAGCCTGTGGTTCATATTCTAAAAATTACCCACATCTTCCAGAACTCAAATAGTTTGTAGCTCAAATACTTTGTCTCAGTATACAAAACAGTCATGTATTTTAGCATGGTTTGTTGTAATTTTTAAAAAATTGGATTTTAACAGAAATCAAGTAGTATTTACTGTTGTTTCAGGTTGTCTCATTTTGTCTTGATTATACATGTGCATATGCAGAATCAAAATTCACAGTAACTTCGATATTGAGTTAGTTGTCTGTAACACAGAATTCTAATAAAGGAACCGTACTGATGTGTTTTCGTACCAATTAAATTCAGAGAAGGTTTCTTTACATTTTTCTTTGTAAAGCCATATCGACTACTAAATTGCTACAGACATTGAAAAGTTATACAGGAACTTTTTTAACAACAAAGATGAAGTTTTTATTTGGTACATTGCTTGCTGAATTACATATATATATACGGTTATACAGCTTAGACCGTGCATTCCTGTGAAGCCTTGCTAAAACAACCAGGGAGATTGTTGAAGCATATATAAATAAAAACAATCTTAATATTGCATACCATGGTTATACAGGAACTTCACATAAACATATTTATATATATGTGACTTTCCGATTGATCTAAATGAGAAACGGGAAATATTTATAAGACAATATCATTGTTGTCATAATTTCCGTTCGCATACAGACTTTTGAAAATAAATATTTCCCTGTCTAAAACCTCAGAAATGGATGCTGATTGGTTTGGGTGGATCCTGAAATGTGTTTGTTTTGTCTGTATTTTGTCTTGTACACAATCGGGTCCATTTGATTGCTACAGGACAATGAGGTAAATGTTTATAATTTGTAATTTAGTAACTTTCGTTGGTAAGGTAACTATGTCAGATAAGTCTGCATAGTTTATCGGTATCTTTACATTAGACCGAAATGTCAGTCTAAAAAAGAGCAACCCAAAAGACAATGGCAATATCAGAAACATAATGATACAAAGACAACAAAGAAAAGAAAAAGAAACAAACAGCTTAACAACACGGACTTATATAAAAACTACATTCGACTAAGTGCGTCGGTAGAGTAAGCACCTCCTACTTCATAAAAGACACCCCCGTGTTATACATGTTAAAACCGGTAGCAAAGTTAATCCGATAGAGGAAACAGCAATCTATAGCTTTTAATGTGAAATACTTTTGTCATCTAGGAAACAGATATCCCATAACTGTCCATACGATCGTGATGTCGACCATTAAAGAACTGCACTGCAATGATGACTTCAACTTATGGGTAACATACCTTTGTTTAAGTAGCCTATTTGTGAGCAACCGGACCACACCATCGAGTACCGATTGAGTTTGGATATGTAAACTCCATATATCAGTGCCTCAGCAATGTTGCTACAAAGAAAAGGGAAGTTCATTATTGGAAAAGTGAAATCAACGCGTTTCTCATACATTTTAGTTGTAGTCTATTTCTGTTGTTGATTTCATGATGAAAGTAAGTGAGAACCGAACCGTCAATCAAAAGAACGAACAATCCATGGACATTGGCAACATCGGACACACTTAGAAACAAGGACACCACTCAAGTACGGGACAAAAAAAGATAAATTAAGACACACATACAGATGAACAACACGGACCTTGAAAGTCAAGGAATGAGACCGTTTTGGAAATGTATGTAATTTGGATAGATCAGATATAGGAAATACACCTAAGAGGGGAATGTTAGGTACAAAATATCATCTAAAGCCACAATTAAAGAATTTGGGCTAAAGTGGAGAAACAGATAGGATAAATGAAGTGCACAGTTTGTGTTCAATGGAATACCGGCGGTCTTTTGAAAATCAGTCCTCAGAACTGGACAGATATATTGTCGATCAGAAACTCCAACTCCGGCATTCTAATTACTTCTTCTTTTGTATATTTTTTCGCCGCAATTCACAAAGTAAGCTTGTTTTTTGCCTATAACAATGTACCTTTATCTTTGTTCGTCGTTCTTTCGGGAGAAACATCTAAAAATTGTATTTACATCCCACATATCAAATAATTATTTTTCTTTCGTTGGCAGGTACAAAAATGGAACTGTCGAGAAAATACATTACTGTTGTAATAATGCCGAGATGAAAAATGGAATATGTAAAGGTTTGTAACGTAAAAAACTTGAATTAATTAATGTACGGCTTGCGTAAGGAGACTTTATTTTCAAGTTTTTTCCGATGCATTATTAAGTTTGAAAAAATTTTAATTGATAGACTAACTTTGTTTTCAAGCTCAATTTTTATCGCCTTTGACACTTTCTCTCGAGTAAAAAAAAATATCAACCTTTCATAATTTTCATTTCCAGGCCAAAATACTTCACACATTTCAGCCGGAGAAATTTCCTCTCAGTAGGTATTGAATTGAAATGGAGTTCTCCGAAGCAGAGGATGTCCTTGAGTGGTATCTAAGATTGTAAGCGCTAACAGCATAGTAATAAAGCAAGGGTATTTAACAGTCATCACTACAGACGTTTAACGGTCGACATCACGATCTTGTGGGCCGTTTTGGGATATTTGTTTCCCAGATGACAACAGATCTTTCTCTTTTCCACTAAAGTTTGTTTTTCCTCTATCGGATTTCTGTTTCTTTACGGCAGTGTCCGACATCTGGGAAGTTCTTTTTCTAGTTCCCTGTCCACTCGTGAATAGATATATTTGATTGTGGAAATTCGACTGCAAATAAAATCTTTCCATAGACTCAAGTTGTCATTTTAACACCGATACCCATGGAAAAATTTGTAAACTGGTTGGGTTTATATGAATTCAAATTATTTTGGAAGATTATAGTGATAAACAAATGGTTTTATGTCTGACGGGAAAGTTCCTCCTAGAGAACTCTAAGAAATGTTTCATTACCTAATAATAACAAATACGGTCATATTCCACAGCGGGGAAACTTTTTGTTTTTATTATCTTCATTCATTTTATCTATTCATATTAACGAAGAAGATATTTACATTTACCTTTTGAGGCCACGCGTCCTGCCTTTCAAAGTCAATTGGTCGCATAGTTAAGTGATGAAGCGGGTTACTACTTTTCCTTTGCCAACACAAATAAAATTTGAAGCGCCTCAAACCAGTTATACCGTTTTAAAAGGTTCTCGCAACGCTATTATAGATAACGTGATATTGCGGCGGGAGCCAACGTAGGACGTTCTATTCCTGATCATTTTTATTAAGTTTACAAACGAACAAGTTAAAGTTCTAGTCGAACTGCGATAAAAGGTAAACGTACACATATGATGTCAAACGTAAGAATAAACATATAAATAGAAGATACTTCTATTAAGTATACATCTAATTCTTAGACACTTCTATAATTCCTATTTTTTTTAAGTTTTCAATGCAACGGAGAAAAGTTAAATTAAAAATAAAGCCAAACTGAACAAAGTAGACAAGGTCTGTCAACAGATGGCTGCTATAACATTCCAGATCCTAGCCATTGTTCTTACTGAGAAAGAGGATTAGATACCCGATTATTTTCGTTGCATATTGTCGTTGACGGAATTTGTATGTTTACTGCTATTTTCCTAATGCATTTAATATCGGCTACTTCATGCTTGACTACATTTTACTGAACTAAAACATAACAGCATTGGAGGTCTCCATATATATTATATCAATCTTCAATATTATCGTTTTAGAGTGTGGTGTTGGATATAAAGCGGATTCCGATGGGCCATGTTTGATATGTCCCCATAGCAGATATGGTATAAAATGTGCCCGAACTTGTTTTTGTCAAGAACTTCAAAGGTATAATAAATATATGAAGTATTTGTTATTGGTCCGTTAATAAATGGATGAACTTTTGGCCATATTGTGTTTTTCCAAATGTAGTTATTTTTTAACATATTTTCGGTTTAATGCCATATGGGTACACTTTATCGATATGCTAAGCCACCAATTATATTTGACATTTACTTCAAGATGTAGTAAGGTAAAATTCAGTACATATACTTATGGAGCACTGGAAAAGGGCATGAAAAGCTAAAAATAGATTTTAAATTTTAGATATTTCATGTAAAAAAAGCTGGAAATGATTTGCTTTTTTGTGTTTTTTGTTTTAAAATTTATATTTAACTTTTTCTGGCTTTAAGCATCGGTAAGCCTTTAGACCATTATGCAAAAAGAGGATGCGAGAACATTTTTATATCCTCATGCCATTACTTTTAGGGTATATTACCATGACGTCAGTTTTCAGCCAGACGCAATTAGTGAATATGTTTTGGAATATATATCTACTTTTACAAAAGTTGAATTCATTCGAGTACTGACACACATGTAAAACATTTTTTGTCTTATGTTACTGGCAGACACTAGGACTGTTGTAATTTTACTTGGGCGTCAGCAATTTTTGGCCAATTTTTCAAATATGTCTATTTCTAATGATATTTTCACATTCAACAAGATAACAAACAAGAATAAAATAGTGTTGTGGATTAACACATTTTGAAAACAGAGGGTTTTTAACATTATTACAAATATCCTTTTCATTTTTATTCATCTAGAACATTGAGTGGATGTAATTGTTACAGTACAAATTGGAATCGAGTAGGATCCAGAATCCTCCCAGTACAAATTGGAATATAATTTCTACAGGGACAATTTAAGATACTTACTTGTACTGGATTTAATCCAGTACAAATTTGAATTTAAAAATTGAGAAATCCTGATTTCTACTAGGAGGATTCTGGATTCTAAATTCTACTAAATATCTAGTATGATGCAGAATGATATTGGATATTTTGCTTAGAAGGATTCTTGATATTACTGAAATTTAAAGCTTTTAAAGTTTTTGATCATTTAAGGAGAAATGAGAAATGCATAACATTTTGAATTAGTTAGACAATAAACTGACATTTTTAATTTCTTATTTTTGCATTAAAAGATGTTTTGAACTCTTTTTTCAATATATATCTATATTTATACCCCACACAACGAAGTTGCGGAGGGTATATAGTTTTTGACTGGTCCGTCAGTCCGTCAGTCCGTCCGTCTGTCATCAAGTGGGTACATCATTTGTCCGGATAACTCCTCCTACAGTTTTTAAGATAGGAAGTTTTCATTTTGCAGGTTGATTGTGCACATATCAAAAATGTGCATGCTACTTGAATTTTGATTTTGGAGAATTTTTCTGAAAAATACACATTGTTGAACTTTGTCATTTTTTCGCATAATATTGTATCTAGGGTACATCATTTGTCCGGATAACTCCACAACAGTTTTTAAGATAGGAAGTTTTTAATTTGCAGGTTGATTGTGCACATATCAAAGGTGTGCATGCTACTGTGATTTTGATTTTGGATAATTTGTCAAGAAAAATACACATTGTTGAACTTTGTCATTTTAGCGCATTATATTGCATATTGGGTACATCATTTGTCCGGATAACTCCTCCTACAGTTATTAAAATAGGAAGTTTTTATTTTGCAGGAGGATTGTGCACATATCAAAGATGTGCATGCTACTTGGATTTTGATTTTGGAGAATTCGTCAGAAAAATACACATTGTTGAACTTTGTCATTTTTACACATTATATTGCATATAGGGTACATCATTTGTCCATATAAGTCCTCGTACAGTTTATAAGGTAGGAAAGTTTTATTTTGCAGATTGATTGTGTATATCAAAGATGTGCATACTACTTGGATTTTCATTTTTTGCTGATTTTTCACAAAAATATGCAATGTTGAAATTAGTCCTTTTTTGGCGAAATAATGCATATAGGGTACATCATTTGTCCGGATAACTCCTCCTACAGTTTTTAAGGTAGGAAGTTTTTATTTTGTAGATTGATTGTGCATGTATTGAAGATGTGCATACTACTTGAATTTGATTTTTGCTGATTTTTCATAAAAAATGTATTTTTTTTAACTTAGTCATTTTTAGGCGAGATAATGCTTATAGGGTACACCATTTGCCTAGATAAATCCTCCTACAGTTTTGAAGATATTTTACAGAATGATTGTGCATTTGTAAGAGATGTGCATAGTACTGGATTTTTATAATCTTTTTTTCGATAATGCAGGATTATTCGATATGTGGGGGCGTGGGGTATGTGAGCTTGCTCTCTAAGGTTCTTTAATTTTATTCTCAAATAAATTCAAATGGTGAATGAAAGGATATGGAGTAAATATACATGAGAAAACGTCTCTACAAATACATGGTAAAAACAAGCAAAGGAACAACGCTTTTATTGTTGTTCTTCAATGTCCCTTTCTCTTAGACCACAAGGCCTTGAAATTTGTAATTCAATGTGATAGTCTTAAAAGGGGAGAAAATCAGATACACCATTTACCTAGTTATACTTTTGATGATTTTAACTAAAAACGAACACAAGGACTCGACCCTTTATATCAAATAAATAATGTTTTGCTATTTGGATTAAGTTATAAGTAGATCTGTATTTTTTACAAACTGGTTTTCGTCGAAAAGATGAGATTTCTTATTTGTGGAAAAAGCATTACATTACAATTTCTACAGCTACGTACTGTGGCTGTTCTATAGCCCTCTAGTGAAAAAAATGGTTATGCCTAAATGTGTAAAGTTTTAGAAAGGGATGAACTATCTACAATAAAAACATGAACTTATCGAATCAACAAGACATTGTTTTCTGTATGCTGTCTTAGGGGAAAATATCTTAATCATGATAGCTTATTCTAATAAAATTTCAATAATTAGCACAGTAAATAAAGTCTGTCTCTATTCTAGCAATTTTGATCATAATAATACATGTACTTCCAGTATCATGGGATCGACAGGCTAAATATTGTTTTTACAAAACAGTCTTTATTACTCCCCTTTAGGTCGTTGTCTCTTTGACACATTTCCCGTTTCCCTTCTTTTTTCTATTATTTTAACTTTATGAAGATTAGACTTTTATTTTTTTTTTTAAATAAGTACAAAAACAGGTCATAATATTAATTAACAGCCTACAGAGAAACTTCATTCGTTTTACATGTCTAATATCATTTCTTTTTATTGAAGTCAGTAGGATCCACAATCCTCCTGGTACAAATCTCGGACCGTGTTATCGAAATTAAACTAAAATTTGTCTTAGGATGAAAATTAGGACCATCTTAGGACTGTCTTATGAAACCTGTTGAGTGTAAACCGCAGCTGTCCTAAGACCATCTTAGTAAAGATGTCCTAACTTTTAGTGGCATGAACCGGAAGAAATCACTTCGAAAATATTTTACAAAATAATGACATCAATGTGAATATAAAACAACGGCAGTAGAATACCGATGGAACAAAGGAGTGAAATTTACAAAAATCGATGTCCAAACTGATTAAATGCAGTTAGTTTCATTGAAATGTAAGTGCATTCTAATGATATATGAAAACGAAAATAACATTTTCATGGAGAAGAACAAATAATTTGAATGATTTTGTAAGATGGACTTCAGACACATCAACAGGCGTCTTAAGCTTTGGATAAATATTGAGATGTATCCTAACTTAGGAGATGTTCGATGAACCCACATAGGACTTAAACCTAAGGATTAACTCCCCAGAGCTGTCAAGGGGGTTTCGGTTCCCAGAGTGAGACGGGGGGATCTTGGAGTTTGCCCTGCAAGATTTTTTTTCGAAGACGCAAAATGGTACATTCTGAGATCATATCAGGTGGTCATACCAAGGATTTGAGATAACATTCTTGTCATAAAAAGAAAAAAAATCAATTTGCTTTCATACCTGTGTCCTCAAATGAAAATTGTGTTTTATTTAGTAGATATTTATCGAAAATGAACCATTTGTATGAAAGAATATACGAAACAAGCCCAAATTTCGGGTTGTTCTTATCATGAAAAGATCATTTTTCTATTTAAGATTTTTTTTTTTCGAAAATTTAAAAAGCGTGACATTGAACGGAATGAGCGTGAGAGCGTGATTTGGGATTGTTAAGTGTGACTCTCACGCCCAAAGCGTGAGACTTGACAGGCCTGACTCCCCCCATCGTAGTTTTTCCTAAGCTATATTTGATATTACTAATTATTCGGATTTCGTTTGGTTATATGCATTTTCAACATTTTTTGAAATATGGATTTCCTTTGTTTGGGTTCTAGTGCTGCTGATAGGAATTAATTTCCGAAATGGCCATACAGCTCATTAAAATTATTGCAGTTGGAGTAAACATATGTGTTATGATCTCATGTTCATTTACTCCATATCCTTTCGTAAAATATTGTCATAAGATGGTCTTAAGACATGTCTTAGTCCTAAGACACCTTCGATGACACGGGCCCAGGATATCTCAATTTCTCCCAGTAGAATAGGAATTCCTATTTGTACTGAATTAAATCCAGTACAAATGAGAATCCTAATTTGTGCCAGAAAAAAAAAATAAGAATTCTAAATTCTAGATCCTACTGGATTCCAATTTGTACTGAAACATAAACATTATCATAATTGACAATATTTGCGTTAATAACAAAATATCTCGTTTTAAATCACTTCTTGTCTTTTGATTTGATATTACTGAATGGACATTCTTGTCAAAATGGCCATCTGCAGAGACTAAAACATTACAATAATACCAAAGTTGCATAATAAACAGTATGATAACTTTGGTATTTAGTTATTTACTGACATCAACAGGTGATGAAGAGTCACAGTTCCACTGTCAATTGGGTCTTGTCATACTAGATGCCAGATGGTCGCATGTCGGGGAAACAATAAGATTAGCCTACTTTGAAATATAGATAAATCGGAAACGTCAATAAATGACTGCATTTACCGAGTATAATTTAATAGAATTCAATTATTTTAATTATTTTACATTTACTAAGATTATCAAAGAAAGTGAGAACAGAACTCGCAGTCTAAATAACTAAGTACCGATGTAACTGTGAATTTATTTTCTGCATATGCGCATTTCGACAACTTATGTCTCTTCAGTGCAGATAAAATCTAAACGTTTGGAAGACCATAAAATCAAATATGTTCAAAAACTGATAGAACGAAAACCCAAAAAAATAAAGCCAAAATAAGCTAAGGACAGAGCTTTGCGTGAGGGAGATACTCCTTAGTTTTCAACAAAAAAGAATAACCAAAAGACAATGGCAAGATATCGAAAACAAAAAGATACAACGACTACACATAAGTACGGCACAGAAAAGACAAAAAGAACACATTAAACAGGTAAACAAAACGGACCCAGTCTAAAACCATGGGTGAGATCAGGTGTACCGGTATAGTAATCATCTTCTGTTTCTAATAAGACACCCGCCGTAGGAGATAGAAAAAAGAAGGGAAACGGGGAATGTGTCAAAGAGACAACGACCCAAAGGGGAGTAATAACAACTCAAAGCCACCATAAGATCTTTAATGAACAGTGAGGAAACCCCACATCCAACGGCAGGTTGGAGTCGGCCCTAAATAAATAGTAATCAAGTTCACCGAAATAAACATCTTCCTAGACTCCTATAGACATAAATAAACTAACTAGAAAGCAGACAAGACACACAAAGGCTTAATAAATTTCCTGAAGGACAGGCACAAACCTGCTGCAGCGGGATTAAGCTAGGTTTATTGCTTTATGATGAAGGCCTCATTGTGACTTTAAGATGAAGAACAACAATAAATGCGTTGTTCCATTTGCTTAATCTTACCATGTGATTATAGGGATTTTGTCCCATGTATATTTACTCCGTATCCTTTATTTGTTCATTTAAGTATGTTGTCCTCTGGGAAAATTATCCCATAGCGGTCCACAAGACCGTGATTTCGACCGTTAGACTTCAGTGATGACTTCATGTTATGGGTAACATACCTTTGTTTAAGTAGGCTACTAGTATTTGTGAGCAACTAACCACTGTCGAGGAAATCAGTGTATCGACCACCGGCCCTTGAGCAACGAATGAGTTCGTAGATGTAAACTCCATATGCAAGCACTGTTGGAATGTTGCTTCAAGAAAAGGGAAGTTGACTTTTATTATTGAAAAGTGAAGTCATCGTTTTTTTTTCATAAAGCTTAGTTTGTAGTCAAGATGAAAGTCAAAGATTGAGACCGATGTGGAAGTGTTTGAAGTATCCGTAGTTTGGAAGTCTTTTGGATAGATCAAATGGAGAAAATCACCAAAGCGATGGTTGTTTAGTGACATAATATCATCTTAATAACGGAAGCTGTAATTAAAGGATTGGGCTATTTTTTCATCTTTATTTTGGAAAAGCCCTTCGATGAACTCATTCTTATAAGAGTTGAGGAACAGATCTTCTAATAAGAGGTGCACAGTTTTGCCCATTTGAATTCCGATAGCTTACAAGTTTAGGAACGTTACAACTATGGACGATTATTCTCATTGAAAAATAGACTCTCAACATGTGTTGTTGGGAATAGACACCTACTGTCTTAAGTCGGTAAATCAATAATTGATAGTTTAACTATCAATGAAAGGATATGTAGTAAATGCACATGAGGCAAAGTCCATAAAACACATGGTATAAAACTAGCAATGGAACAACGCTTTTTGTTGATTTTAAGTTTGACTACAGTTTTTCTTATTATTATTTTTGGTGCTTTTTTTCAACACTTGTATGTTGAATGAAAAAAATCTTGGAACTAATGCTTCTTTTGGTCAAATAAAATTAGACCAAGTAATCTTATCTTAATCAAAAGTCTTTTAATGGTTTATTTTTATACCTAGGTAAATACGATGGTCAATTCAGCTTTTCAACCATTATTAATAATTGGAATGTAAAACTTATCTTTTTTTAGTTCAAGTCAAATATCGTTTTATTAATATTTCTTTGGAAATATACCTGACCATGTGACCAGATTCTAATAAATCACAGAAATCTTATAATATAAGTTCTTTATTACAGTTGCCACCATGTAAGAGGGTGTGTGTTCCAACCTACCATAACTATCTATACAGATTGGATAGGTATTTTTTTGACATTGTAATAAGATACATTTTTAATTTTGGATGAAAAAAGGTCGTTTATACAAGGGAGTCCAACCTAATTGGTTGGAGAAGACCTAATTTGGTTGGTGCAAAATCGTTTCGGTATCAATTTGAGTAATCAAGAGCATTTTAGTTGATAAAAATGTCTCCTTTTGGCATTAATTATATAATTGAATTTTTTTCATTCAATACTTGTTCAAAATATTAAAGATTTCAAAAGTTATTGAAGAAAAACCGTTTCGAAAATATCGCAGAAGTTCAAAATGTAGGTCGTTGATGTTTTTTTTCAAAAGTTTTCGAAATCTTTCGAAGTCATTGCCAGAAGTTACATTTTTATCAATTTAAACGTACTTAGTAACTTAAACTCATACACAAACGATTTTGCTCCAACCAAATTAGGACTTCTCCAACCACTAAGGTTGGACCCCCAGTTACATAGAAATTAATTGAAGAAAAAAAACAGCAGTGAATCATTTCATTACAGCGACGGATATATGTTACTGACACTTCATATCAAAATCTATTGTAATTTCAGATTCATACATTAAGTAAAAAAAACAACATTATCATATGATAATATTAGACAAGAAAAGCTAAAAATCATAATCCATGAATTTTTCATAACAAAGGCAGCCCAAAAGACAAAACTTGATCATAAGCCAGTAATTTTTCAAAACACGTACAGCTAAAAAAATCTTATGAAAATTATACAATATATCTAAACATCCACGACCTAAAGACTATAAAACTGTAAATAAATATCAAAATACCAAAGTTACTGTAAATTTTGTTTCTGCATATGTGCAGTTCGACAACTTATGTCTCTTCAGTGCAGATAAAATCAAAACGTCTCACGTCGTGACGACTTAACAAAAACTGATAAATGTCGCTTCGGTTCAGCTTTCTCTGAGGAAGTGAAAGCCTGCGATAGAATCGGTGTTTAATCTCTTTTTGAGAAAATCATAATATGAATAAGAAGCTTAAGAAATCGCAGTAAATTTCTGTTCTGCAAACGACCATTCCGATAACTGATGTCTCTTCTGCGCAGATCAAAATCAAATGTTGGGGAAACCAAAAATAAAAAAAAACGAGGAGTAATAAATGTAAGGGCAATATTTTATATTCAAACTGTACTAAGAACAGAAATGTGGGCCTGTTTATTTTGCCCATGTCTCATGATTTTATTATGCCAAGTTTTCTTACAAATGGCTCGCAAAGTGCCCTTCAGTTGTTTGATGTAATCGTCTTCTTCTAGTCTTTTTGGATGACAATGTTCAATGGATGACAGCGATTGTAAGAAGAACACTTTGACAGTTAAGTTTATGTTTGCTGACGATCCCGCATCTGTGGATCAATGGAAAAAAGACATGGATGTAATTAGCAATGAATCCGCTCAAACCGGCGCTAGAGGCCGTCTTGAACTTGCTATGAGGTATGGGTAATGCTCATTGTTGAAGGCCTCATGGCGAATTCAAGATGAAGAACAACAATGAAAGCGTTGTTCCATTGCTTGGTTTTACCATGTATTTGTAGAGAGGAGAGTTTGTCTCTTTTGTATTCACTCCATATCCCTTTATTGTTAATTCCTATATTCTAATATGACTCTTCTTTCGCTCTGGAAACAAAGCTATGTTCTAATTCCAACAATATTTTTAGCACATGCGTTTATTTTTTTTAACAAAAGGACATTCGTAATGTACAATCACTCAATATTCGTTTTATTTTGTTTAAATGAAATTTTAAATTATAATGAATCACCCAAAAATCCACATCAAATAATGACAATAACAGAAATTTACAACAGTTATAATTTAAGACTCGGAACTGAAATTGACATAATCTTAACCTAGCAACGAATGTGATGTTGTTATGAAATCTTATCTATGTTGCATATCATGCTCTGCGATTTAGATATGAAATTATTCATTTCTAACGTTAACAAAGTTTTAGATATGAGTTTTATTCCTTTTCTTTTCTTTTTTGGCTTCAAAAGTAACATATTTATAAATCAGAAATACAACCAGCTCACACTTATACCCGCGTTGATTTTAAAATATCCGTATTTTATATGTTTTATAACATATTATTTGTATTAATTCATAAGCTTATGATCCACTTGTATTAATAAAACAACGAATATAGATTTCTCTATGTCCATTTATAAGTGTGTGTACGCAGTTTTTCGAAATTTTCAATTCTAGTGCAAAACCCAATATTGATCTCTAACGGAGCCGCTTCGAATGTTCAAAACTCTTGTTAGATATATTAGAATCGAAATAGATTATTGCAATTGGGCTCTATGCGAATTAGAACATGGTCAGACCTTATATTTCTCTTCATTTTATACCTCGCTGTCGCTCGGTATAAAATATTGACAAATATAAGGTCTGTCCATGTTCTAATTCGCATAGAGCCCACTTGTAATAATCTGTTTCTTATTTTTTTTTATTTTTACCTCCTTTTCGAAAGGTAGTGTTTGAATTTGTTTTGGTTATTTTGCATGTTTTTTTTTTTATATTTTGTCGGGAACCATGACTTATCATTGAACAAGGAAATAAATCAATATTATTATGGTAACTTGGCAATAATCTAACAGTGTTGATATAAACTTTTTTTGTTTGTTTCAGTTGATAATACAAAGAACGGTACAAGTACTATTCATACGAAATGTATGTACTTTTAATTAATATCGAGAGAATATTATCGTCTTATCCTATAAAGAACAATTTAATGATTATAATGCAATGAATGACTAAATACTGAAGTTACTATGAATTTAAAATCTGCATATGCGCATTTCGACAACTTATGTCTCATCAGTGCAGATAAAATCTAAACGTGTGGAAGACCATAAACTCACGCGACGCAACATCATGTACAAAAGAGAATAAAATATGCATCTCGATGATGCAACTAAGATTCAATCGCGGAATAAAGTGTCACAAATACCGTTCGTTTGCCTTTTCTAAAGGGCATCAACCATATCTATGCATCAACAATATGCTACCGAAAAAAAAATATATAAATAACCAAAAAACGTAAATATTCCAACAGGGTATCAATAAGCAACAAAAGGCTGTGGAGTAAAATCACATGAGACAAAGTCACCATTAGATCTTCAACAATGGGATTTTCTTATACCACACAGTAAGTTCAATTCGAGACGGCGCCTAACTTACGACAATATACCAAGCCCTGCACTGAACAGTTGTGGCATGAAATTCACAACATTATATTAAACCAATTTCTTACAAACTGACAAGCCCTCCCTTGAACCCCAAATGGTCGTCCCCTAAAAAGGGTCACTGACACCCATAACACGGCGTTTCCGTAGAAATGTTGATATGCTTGTTACAATTTCACAAATTTAACTATCTGTAGCATACTTAAATTACATAGTATGAAAGGAGACCTAAATGACAATACAGAAATTCCTTATCTATGTCAATAGCATTTAAATTGTATAATTGATGAGTATTGCAAGCTGGACCGGAATTTATTCCCAATTTTGCAATATTAAAATCATTTTGTAATATTAGAAAGATATTCTTTTAATATTCAAAAAGATATTTAAGCATTGTATATGTCTCTGTAAAAAACATGTAATTCTCATATAAAAAAAACTCATTTGGCAGCACATTTTTTTTAATTTCAAAAAAGATATGTCTTCATTGCATGAAAAATGAACGTTTTCTTTGTTCAGCAGTTATTATTTTACTGATTTCTACTTTTTAAGGCTCGTTTTTGTATTATCAATATTATATTTCTTTTATTTTGAAACTTTTTTTTATTTTGATTACGAAAGAAAAGATAACAGGAAACACCTAGAATTCAGAAAATCACAATAACACGCCACAATGATACATGAAATAAGAATATGTTGAGACATCAATTGAATATAACATGTTTCTTGAAATATATCGATCATTTTCAATGTCATGTGTTCGATGAAATAGTTATTTGCTTTATTTGATGTCAGCTTCCAGTGGTACACCGAGAAGAAACGAAGTGTTTATACCGAATGATGAAATAACCACTGCATGTATGTGTGTATAAAGTTGATATGTAATTTTCTTCCTTCTGAATTGATGTTTCCTTAATTACAGACAAGTTATATCAGTGGTAATTATGGTATTTTGAAAATGGCAAAAAATGGTATTTTTCTAAATTATTGTGTGCATAGTGTGCAAAAAATATTGTATTTTAAGATTAACATTTAAATAGAAATAGATATTTTGATTATACCTTCTTCAAGATGTGTTAACCTTTATTTTGTTCGTCTGTGTGCTTTTATTTTCATTTTTTGTTCAAATGACTGCATGTAGGAATACCTTGTCTTTTATTTAAAAATGTTTAATTCTACACGAAATTTAGAACTTTGGAAAAAGAATACAAGTTCATCCTCTTAATACATTCTTTTAACTTTTCAATAACATTATCTATTTCATAACTACACAGTGATTTATTTTTATTGCTTTAACCTTGGTGAAGCAAACGAGAACCGAACCGTCAGTCCAAAAAAACGAATAATCCAAAGACATTGACAACATCAGAACTCAAATAAACAAAAATAGCACACATCATTTTATCATTGTATTTAGAAATGTGCACGGACATTAAAACGTGTGATAAGGCTAACCATCATAAATAATTGTTATCTTGAAGTACTTATTCAATTGTAAAATGCACTTAACGATTCTACAATTGTCAGTGTCTTGTTCGACTGCAACAGTACCTTATATCTTGACTGCATATTGTCTTCATCAGTCAAGATACCCTTAACAACATAATATGACATTTCGTACTTTTAGTCTATTTTAAGAATCAGTGCCACTATCGCTGAACGTTATAAATTTGCTTTAGAATGAACGTAAAATAACTTTAGTATTCACTTTAAATTATCGCTGCTTCAAAATTGAACCCTACAATTTTTCTGAAAATCTGATATGATGTTGCGAAAGAAATTTCTGTTTTATTGATATATATTTTTAGCTCATCTGGCCTAAAAGGCCGTGTGAGCTTTTGCAATCACTTTGCGTCCGTCGTCTGTCCGTCCGTCCGTCCGTCCGTCAACAATTTCCAAAATCGTCTCCTCTGAAATTGCTGAGCCGATTGTAACCAAATTTGGCCTGAAGCATCACCAGGGTATGCAGTTTCAAAATTGTGTTCGATTAGTCCGACGACCAAACAACATGGCTGCTGTTACTAAAAATAGAACATAGGGGTAAATTGCTGTTTTTTTTGCAAATAACTCAAAAACCGTTACAAATATCAAAAATCTGACACGTAGTGAAAGTGATCAACATAGCACGATCTACCTGCCCTGCAATTTTGAAGAAAATCAGAAAACCCGTCTTGGAGTTATTGCCCCTTTTCCGTAAAATTTTCAAAATTTGTGCATTTTTTATTTTTTATTTCAAAAAGTGTAACAGATAGAGGTGAAGTGTAAATTGCAAAAAGGTTCAGCATATCAAGATCTACAAACCCTGAAATTTTGAAGAAAATCCAAAAACTGTTGTAGGAGTTATTGCCCTTTTTCGTCGAATTTTCAAAATTTTCATATTTTTCGTCTTTTATTTCCAAATCTATAGAAGATGAAGGTTAAGTGTAAATTGATAAAATGTTTGCCATGGTGTCTGGATTTCAAAACTGGTGTTTGAAATTTTTTGTTGACCGCCATTTTCAAAATGGCCGCCAAAAAGGCGGGAAAATTCATCATTGTTCGATTTCAATGAAATTTGGATTTCAAATAGGTATTGATGTAGCGACTTCAGAACCGGTGTTGAAAAGTGTTCGTTGACCGCCATTTTCAAAATGGCCGCCAAAAAAGCTGGAAATTCAACATTGTCCGATTTCAATGAAATTTGGTTTCCAAATAGGAATTGATGTTGCAACTCCAAAACCGACGTTAAATATTGTTCGTTGACCGCCATTTTCAAAATGGCTGCCAAAAAAGGCGGGAAAATTCAACATTGTACGATTTCAATGAAAGTTGCTTTCCAAATAGATATTGATGTCGCAACTGCAAAACTGTTGTTGAAAAGTGTTCGTTTACTGCCATTTTCAAAATGGCTGCCAAACAGGGCGGGAAAATTGTCCGATTTCTATGAAAGTTTGTTTCAAAATAGATATTGATGTTGCGACTTCAAAACCGGATTCGAAAATTGTTTGTTGACTTCCATTTTCAAAATGGCCACCAAAAAGGGGGGGATTGAACATTGTCTGATTTCAATGAATCTTGGTTTCCAAATAGTTATTGATGTCGCAACTTCAAAACTGATGTTATAATTTGTTCAATTACAGCCATTTTCAGAATTGCTGCCAAAAAAGGCGGGAAAAACCTGTGTTGAAAGTGGTCCTTAGCAAGAACGTTTTTGTCAAAAAGGCCCAACAAAGAAATATAGTAGAACATGATCAGACTTAAAATACAGTTCAAGATATTGGTGGTGTTTGAACTACCAAAGTTTGAGGGTGGGAAGTTCATTTGTATAACTTACAATGTTATCTTGATTGTGGCAACTGAAAGACTGGTGAGCGATACAGGCTCCTGGGAGCCTCTGGTTTTCATATAGTCACTGAATTAGTTTTCATGCCATATATCTCTGAAAAGTGGTTCATCATTCAAATAAAGCCTAAAATCGGTACTTTTATTGACGATGTGGTTATTTTGACGACCAGTTTATCGAGACGATTCCACTTTTGGCGAGCCTATCCATTTTTCAACTATTTATACCGGTGAAACGAATTCGATGACCCTGTTTGAAATTTACGTCATTAAATTAGGAATTGTATTATTAAAAAATCATTTTTGCAGAAAAATTGTAGATACTGCAATTTAAAAAAGACTTTTGTACTGATTTTCTGTATGTTTTACGTAGATTCTATATGAATACAACATAACAGGTTGATTTTTCATTCGGTCATATTTCAAACATTAAAATAGCTAAAACCGATTTTCTTTCAATTTGATATTCAACTCCATATTCTGCGTTTGCATGTAAAAACCTATGACCTTAATGAAGGGAGATATTTCCTGGACAATCATTTTTTAACCCTATACGTTCGGCCCCAGAGAATTATTTAGTGATATTGCACGTACATTTTGTTACAAGAAAAAGAATCTTTCTACATTATTATTATCATCATCAAATATACGTTGATTGTCACAAATTATATATATTATATATATTATATCGACAGCCTACATACAAGGTATGATAACTGAACGTAAGTGAACAATTATCAGTGAAAAGGGAAGTGAAACTGAAAGGGCCAAAACCGACAACCCTGTAATACTGATACAAGAATTGCTCAAGGTCAAGTCGAAGTAATTGACGATGTCCTACAAAATTATGATATTTTGCATAATGATTGCTAAGCTTGAGATACATTGAAATATAAAAAGAAAAAATGGGATACCCATGCTCGTTTTCGTTTCCCAGGGGTTTGAAAATTTTGACCTAAATTTACATTGAATATATAGGGAAAGTGGATTTTTGACGGCTACAAAATCAGAAAAATGTTGTTTTAAAAATAGTTATACTGCAGAAGTCTGAGCTTTTTAAAAATATATAAAATATTGGTAGGTCACCATGCTTGATTTTTCTATAAATGCATTCAAAGATACGACCTTGTGCAGAAAAATGTTAGTTCTTCATAACGTCGAGGATCACGTGTGCCGACGTCGATACGAGTAAACAGAGTTGCGTACACAGTATCTTAGCAGGAGTCCTTCATGTATAACTGGTACTATAAATTGTGAAATAAGTTGACCGACTTGGTACTGCAATACGTTTTTCCATTATTTACACCAGTTCTAGTTTTTTTCCGATGACAATGCTTATTCGATTGTATGAACAAAAGAGATGTTATTTTTACAGACTTTCATGACCTTTTAATTGACAATTTTAAGTTAGTTGTGTCTCGACGACAAGTACCTATTGCAATTAATATAAAACATTTAAATTCATTATTTGCCCGATAAAATGTTTTCGTCAATTAAAATTTAGTCGGTTTGATTATCTCAAAGCCGTGAAATGGCTGGAGAGATATTGATATGGCAAGAAAAAATCACGTGCCCCGCATGAGGCTTCAAGCCTATTAACAGCTCTAAAAGATGATCTTCGTGCTTCCAATAAAATATAGTGCGCAAGTTCCTTTCAAAATCGGATACATTTAGTATTTAAGTTATATTTCTTCATTTTCTTGAGTTGAATACAGTGTTGTTTTATTAAACTGAAAACAATATGCATGTTAATCAAATTACTCGTTTTTTTACTCGTTGCTTATAGAAAATGAATGGCTGTCTTTATATCTGATGGGAAAACACGCCCATTGACCTTTATAAGATGTTTTTTATTGGTTTAAAATGAAACATACGATAAACACGTCAGATGTGTATTCACACAGCTGAAGCGATCTATATTTAAAGTTTACATAAGTACACGTGTCCAGAAGCGCGATTAATTTAGTATTATAACATTGAGTTTATTACATTACGTTTATAAATTTACAAAGTCAGTAACGTATTTATTGTTTTGAGTATCAATTAGTGCTTAATAGATTCAGGGATTGGTGTTCAATAATTATGATTTAAATTATTTATTTAGGTCAAACATGTCCCCATTCATAGTTACAAAAATCAATAACGAGTCGTTGTAGTGTGTATTCTTAAAATAGTGTAGTAAATGTTTCGTAGCATTCAAAATACAAACATCGCTATTTGTTCGTTCGAATTTTTGCACAAATTAATTGGCCAGTTACAGCGATTTTAAAGACTGAAAACTTCTTAAAAGGCTCTCGCTTTGCGGTCGCCTTTTAAGAAGTTTTTACGCCTTTAAAATCGCAATAAGTGGCCAAATGTGCTTGATAATATATAATAGCAATGAAATCAACATGCGAAATCACACAATCCAATTATTTTCACGTATCACGGACTATAACTTAATACATGTAGACGTATGCAGTAGTTCTTTGGATGACTACGAAGTTTTGCCACATGTAGAATTTCAGGGCTTCGAGATTCAGCTCCATCGGAGCTTTGATTTTTATCTCGAAGCCATGAAATGGCTGGAGAGATGTTAATATGACAAGAAAATATCACGTGAGGCTTCAAGCCTATTAACAGCTCTAAAAGATGATCTTCGTGCTTCCGATAAAATATAGTGCGCAAGTTTCTTTCAAAAACGTATACATTGTGTTTTTAAGTTATATTTTCTCATTTTCTTGAGTTGAATACGATGTTGTTATATTAAATTGAAAACAATATGCATGTTTATCAAATTACTGGTTTTTTTATATTGCGTCTCGGATCAACGAACCTGTCGCGCAGTAATTTGTCAAAGATGAATTTGTTTACCTGTGACAGTGTATTGCATATATTTATAGCAATGAAATCGACATGCGAAATCACACAATCCGATTATTTTCACGTATTACGGAATAACTTAATACATGCAGACGTATGTAGCAGTTCTTCGGATGACTACAAAGTTTGCCACGTGTAGATTTTCAGGGCCTCGAGATTCAGCTCCATCGGAGCTTTGATTACAATAATTGAGATTAATTAAATACAGAAGACTGTAAATGAATGAAACATATACACAAATTAACACTCGCGTTTAAACAATTAAGCGCACATTGGTGGATCATCAGGGAGGGTTCCAGAGGTTGGTCCCCCTTTTTTCTGGAAATATCTTAATTTTAGGTAAAAAATCGACTGGAATCCCATGGGAACCCCCTTTTTCGAAGCCTGGATCCGCCGATAGCGCATGACCTATTGCGAATATTTGATTGTGTTTGAATGCTATCATAGCTTTTCAAACAATATTACAAATAGTTGCATTTTTTAAATAATTGACTGTTTAAGACTGTTTAAGCCAATAGAAAAGTTCATTGCAATTTCGGCATAAAGCAACTTTTGCTCTTGAAGCATTTATTCGGTATAATTTTGCCTTTAACACAGTACACCTGAACTTATTCGAGAAAAAATCCGACGATCAGCCAAATTTACGTTTTGAAATGATGTTTAGGATTTCCCGAAAAATACAACGACTTTCAAGAGGATCAACAGTGCAAACTTTCACTCAAAAAAGGACGCATAGTATTAACAAATGGGCTTTGACTATTATATCTTGAGGTTTTCCATGCAATACAACGTTGCATGCTCTGGGCTGTTATGATTGCAGACCGATTGCAAATCATTCAAAGGTTTTATACTTTAAATATAAAATTATTTACTTACATGGTCTTTATCTTTGAACTTCAAGAATGGACGGATTGGCTGGTTTTCAAATTCTACAATGAAAAAACGACTGGAGGTCAATAAATTCCCGAATTTAAGTGCACTGGTGTTTTTATTGAATGTGGGTAAAAATCGACACAATCCTGCAGATAAACAATAAGAATGAATTCACGTTCACACCCTCGGCTGATTTTTGCGTACTGTTAGATTTTTCTATGAGTTCATTTTGTTTATCTTCCGAATGTTTGATTTTTGTCTCCACCGAAAGACATAAGCTGTTGAATTTCTGTTCAAAGAACTTAAAATTCTGCAATTCCTATTACAACTAGGTAATATACTGTCCTATATTTTAAGATACTGCCGGAATGCCAAATAAAGTAACTGATATACCGAGTATAAGTAAAGACAATACAAAAAGTAAGTACACTTTTTCGCTTAAAAAAATGAAAACAGTGACACTTTGAAATGTTTTGTTATGCGTTTTGACCAAAAAGTAAGTGAGTAAGTTTTAAATAATTTTACTCGAAAATCATGTAATAAAAGTTTACTTCAAGACATTACAAGACACTCAAAATCTGCTGAAAATTAGAATTTTAATTTCTTCCATATATGAAACACTGTGAATACAACCGAATCAGATCCATCTTTATGCACAATTGATGTAACAGTAACTGGAATAAGACAAAAGTTTACGCTTATTTGCATTGGTATAATTGCATATTATTACCGTCTTTCACAACTATTTTATGGAAAATGTGTCGGCAATATTGTGACTTACTTATACACGCACTGCTGATCATTCAAAAAGGGTTTATTCTTTGTACAAGAATATAGTTTTCCTTGTCAAATATTTCATCTTTGCACATTTCAAAAGCACTATAAATGTTAGAAAATTTTAATTTTAATGTCATAATTTTAAAGCGAAAAAAACTGTTATAACGTGATTCGGGGCCGTTGTCTCTTTGACACATTCCCCGTTTCCCTTCTTTTTTTTATTAAATAACGAATCAAATGTATCATTCAAATAGCCTCTACCGATTCAAAAACATTTGTTGTATTAGGTTATAAATCCACATTTTTTTAAATCAACTTAAAAGGAAAAGTATGCTACGATCAAATACAGGTGTGCAGTATGCTTGATTTTCTAATTGATGATATATTTGTCACATTTCGAAATGCTATATATCAACAGCAAGTTGGCATACCAATGGGTACTAATTGTGCTCCTCTACTCACATACTTTTTTATATTCTCACGAGACTTACGAGACTGAATTTCTTCAGGGACTCACGAAAGATCATAAAATAAAAGTTGCTAGATCCTTCAATCTCACTTATAAATATATTGATATTATTTCCATCAAAAACGCATCTTTTTCTAAATTGACCTATAAATATATCCACCAGAGATAAATGAAACGACAGAAACAACTAGATCTACATCTTTTTGGACTAACATCCATTTGACAAAAAATGGTCATCTCGGTACTTAAGCGGTACGATTTAAACTTCAAAATTTTCAATTTCCATGACATGAACAGTAATATTCCAGCTTCTCCTGCTTACGGAGTGTATGATTCACGGTTTATTCTTAACACAAATTATACAGACTTTCTCATTACACATAGTTATCTCTGTGGTCGCCTTATTAATCAAGGCGTCCAAAATTCCGTCTCGTACAATCATTAAAAGTTCTTTAATAGATAGCATTCTCTTGCATTTGAAGTATCGGTCCGAACTCTGATTCAAGATTCTTTTTTTACTTAGTACTGGGATGATCATTTCTTTTAAATGTCTACGACCTTTCAAAAAAGCAATTGCTGTTGAGTTGCTACCGGACACTATCGCAAGGAAAGGGGGGGGGGTTTGGTGCGCCATAAAACCGGTTGAACCCTTAATTTCTTTTGAAATGCCTGTATCAAGCAGAACCATTGCAGTCGACAATTTTTTCCTTTGTTTTCCTTCTGTTTTGTTTTTTTTTCATAGTTTTCGGGTCTTAACAACTCTGTTCGGTAATTTTGTTACTATACCCCCGCCCCGAAGGAGGAGGGGGTTTACTGTTTTACCTGTGTCCGTCATTCCGTAATTCCGTCATTCCATCCGTCACACCTTTCGTAAAGCATTTCTCTGCAATGATAAATGATGCAAACTTGAACTTTTGTCAGCAGCTTTGTATAAACAGCAAAATACCGAAGTTACTGTCAACTTATTTTCTGCATATGCGCATAGTCATGTACAGTCATGCCATATTGTGGGATGCTTTTTCAGACCTGTTGGAATGCAACTTCCTGTTTACTGGCTTTTTTAGGTCAGAGGCTGGAAGATGAGAGGGGGTATTACTAGTGAGCATAGGCTCACAGATTTGTTATTATCCCTATGTATTTAATCTAATTTATATACATTCTTTTCGAAATCCTAACAAATGTTTTGAATTCTAACTTGACAATCACTATTCTTAAATTTATTTATTGTCATGTTTTATAGGTATTACTTTTACACATGTAGTCCATGGGCTGGAATAACCCCCTGTGCACCCCCCTCCCCCACTTATGATCCCCACCCCCATGTTTCTGTCCTTCTATATCCCCTCTTCAAAATTAAACATGTTAACATGAGCATAACCTGCACGCAATATTGGAACAGGCCCCTTTTTAGACCCACCCAACGAAATTTTGGAAAATTCCGTTTTTCATCAAAGTTTTTCCTTCAATTGCTTCAAATTGTTGATTGGTGCCTCTCAGTTAAGAAAAAATGGTATGGAATGATAGCCTATGGTATAAGCTTTACAAATATTCCACATAAGTACCATTTCTATACCTAATACGTTATAAAAATTGAAAAATCTTACCCCTACCCCTTCGAAATGTTGACATAAATTTTAAGATTTTTCTCGAAATCGTGTAAGTTCAACGGTCCTTAGAAACCAGTATGTTTTTCATTTCATAATTCTTGAAATTGTTTTTAGTCTTTTAATGTCCTTTCAATAAAATTAAGCATGTTAACATAATGTAAATATGTTTTGAATGACCAAACTATCACTTTTAAATAGACAAATAAAACGCATCTTTGAATATTTTCGTTTTCGACAAAGTTCTGTCCCTTTTTTGTCTCATCTTATCTATGAGTGGTTCAAATTCATGAAAAGATGGAATAAAATGGAAGTACATAATGTCTTCTTTACAACTGGTACAAATTATGGCAGTTTTGAAGTATTATAAACTTCTTACATCCATAAAACTTACCCCTACCCTAACAAATTTACTCTAAAATTGTCAATTTTTTTGTCTATGTTCGCATAAAAATAACCAGAACACGCAAATTGTGTGTTGTATATGACAAGGTTGCATGAATTATATTGTGATTTCGTATTTTAACTGCCATTTGTTGACTTAAACTCAATATCTTGCCCGAAATTTATGAAAAATGGGCATTTTCTACATTTCAGATTTATCCAAAGTTCACTGTTAAATCGTTATACATTCAAAATCTGGAGGATATAGTTGCAGATATGCCAATTAACTGTTCTTAGGGATATACAAGTTGTCTCAAAAAATTGCCTAGAAAAACAAGGAGTGTTTAATGTGACTCTGAGTACCGAAAATCTTACCCCTACCCAAACAAATTTTCCCTAAAATTGTCAATTTTTTCTCTATGTTCGCATAAAAATAACCAGAACACGCAAAATGTGTGTTGTATATGACAATGTTGCATAAATTACTTTATGATTTGCTATTTTAGCAGCCATTTGTCGACTTAAACTCAATATTAATCCCAAAATTAATGAAAATGGCAATTTTCAACATTTCAAATTTATCCAAAGTCCACTGTTAAATCGTTAAATATGTCAAATCCGGAGGATATATCTGCAGATTTGCCATCTAACTGATCTGAGCGATTCATTAGTTGTCTTAAAACATTGTTTAGAAAACCAAGGAGTGTTTAATGTGACTCTGAATACCGAAAATATTACCCCTACCCCCAACAAATTTTCCCTAAAATTGTCAATTTTTTCTCTTTGTTCGCATAAAATTAACTCAAACACGCAAAATGTGTGTTCAATATGACAAAATTGCATGAATTGCATCACGATTTGATATTTTGACAGCCATTTGTTGACTTAAACTCAACATTTTACCCAAAATTGAGGAAAAATGGGAATTTTCAACATTTCAGATTTGGTCAAAGTTCACTGTTAACCCGTTATTTATGGCAAGTCTGGAGTGTATATCTGCAGATATGCCAATTAATTGTTCTAAGGGATATATTAGTTGTCTTGAAACAGTGTTTAAAAAATCAAGGAACATTTAATGTGACTCTGAATACCGAAAATCTTACCCCTACTCCAACAAATTTTCCCTAAATGGGCAATTTTATGTCTTTGTTCGCATAAAAATAGCCAGAACACGAATAATGTGTGTTATATATTACAATGTTGTATGAATAACATCATGATTTGGTATTTTACAGGCATTTGTTGACTTAAACTCAATATTTTGCCCCAAATTGATGAAAAATGAGGATTTTCTTTATTTCAAATTTGTCAAACGTTCACTGTTTAGTCGTAATATATGTCAAATCTGGAGGATATGTCGGCAGATATGCCATTTAATTGTTCTGTACGATACATTAGTTGTCTTAAAACATTGTTTAGAAAAGCAAAGAGTGTTTAATGTGACTCTAAATACCTAAAATCTAACCCCTACCCCAACAAATTCACCCTAAAATCTTACCCCTACCCGAACAAATTCACCCTAAAGTGGTCATTTTTTGTCTATATTCGCATAAAAATAACCAAAACCCGCAAAGTCTTCATTGGATGTAAAAATGTTGCATTAATCTTATCATGATTTGTCATTTGAAGTCCCAATTTTCAGATTAAACTCAATATTTGGTACAAAATTGATGAAAAATCGGAATTTTCAGCATTTCAGATTTGTCCAAAATTTACTTTTAAACAGTTGTATGTGGCAAATGTGGAGGATTTATCTGCAGGTATGCCAATTCATTGTTCTTGAGGATATATAAATTATCTTAAAACAATGTGTAGAAAAACCAGGGGTGTTCAATGTAACGCTAAATACCGAAAATTCTACCCCTACCCCAAGAAAAGGATGCTAAAACAATGCACAAAATATGTCTGTCTGTACATATATATGAGTAAAACATACTAATATGTTTACTGTCTTTTAAAAATGCATTTGATATATCGTAATATGCAATTTTAACGAAGAAAATATGGGTAAAATTGAATTTTTTGGCGATTTTCGTAAAAAATGGGAATTTTCAGGATTTCGGAATGTTACAAAATTCAAAGTTCAATCGTTGTATAACTGCCCATAAACCACGCGCATGATCTTATTTGTTATATATGGGAGTCTCTGTGTGTTTTTGTGTTTGAAATGATATATTATTGGACCTTTATACAATGTTCAGGCTTTTCAAGCTGAATAAAATGAAATAAATTGTGTTGATTTTTTTTTTTTTTTTTTTGGGGGGGGGGTAATATGTTTGCAATTTATGAGAGTTTTGTTAGTCTCAAATGTTCAAAAGCATGCTTTCTTATAGCTTAGATATAGTGAAACAATATTTTATCAACATTTTTACGCTAGATACCAAATTTGTATAAAGTTTTTACATCTCTAAGTCAAATAAGAAATAATTCTGAAAAACGGAAAATACCCATTTTTCATAAAATTTCGAGCAGAATGGCCAAAAAAGACCCCTTACAAAGTTTGAATCTACTTAAATTGGCTTCTGCATGTCAGCTTTAGTGAAATACACACAATAATTTGCATTAGACATTATCTCTTTATCATTTAGAGCCCGAATATCTTAAATTTTCTCATAATATTAAGGGGGAGGGGTGCTAATTTTGGCATTTCTGATCCCACAATAAGGCTGACTCTAAAATGTTTTCACGTAATTTGTTGCTTACATATCATAAATCATTATTGCATTGGCAATTATTAGATATATATTCAAATTTATACGATCCAGAGGTAAGAAAGACGAAATTGTGAAAATATCTAAAATTCCGAAAATTTCGATTTTTCAAAAAATTTATACCGAAAATCAAAATTTTAAGGACTTTAATGGTCTTATTTTTCAACATTGTATCACAACTGATACATTAGGCATAAAAACTAGATCAAATGATGAGATTTATTTACCTGAAAGGAATTGAAAGCTAAAAAATCGTCATTTTCGCTATTTTTGGCAGGGAGGGTACATTTTTTGCATCCCCAGATCACAAAAATAGCGTAATGTGCCCAAACTTGTGTTCATTGTAAAGTATATTAAATAAGCTTTAATTTGATACCAAATTTCAGTACATCTAACTTATCTACATAAAAATTATGGAGCTTAAAAGATAAAATTAAGAATAAAACGTAAATACAAGAATTTTGTGTGGTGTACTACAAAAGTGGCCCTATACTGTCTATGCGTGCAGGTTATATTCGTGTTAATATGTTTCGTTTTGAAGAGGGGATATAAAAGGACTTAAAAAAGCGGTCTTGATCATAAGTGGGGGGGTGCACGGAAAGTGATTTCAGCCCATGGCCTAATGTAGATACCCAAAGTGCTAGAAGACTTCACCATTAGTTCTTTAGAAAAAAATCCGAGAAAAACTAGCACTTGAATTCCGTTCAAAGCGGTGCTAAGGGCCGTTCGCAACTTACTATAAGGTATAAGCAAAGCTCATTGTTAAAGGCCTCATGGCGGCTTTCTGGTGAGGAACAACAATAAAGGCATTGCTCCATACTATGTATTTGTACAGACTCTGTCTCAAGTTCTTTTACCTCATATCCCTCCGTTATCTGTAAAAGTGAGTGTGTGTGTATAAAGGGTAATAATTTCTGCTATGCATGTAATACATATCAAGTGTCCATGATCTACTAATCTTATGAGCTGTAAATGAAAAGTATGTACGAACTGTTCATAGCCATAACGATAAACATATGCCGTCATTACTACCCACAAAGGGAGGACTGAAATTATAACGTTTTTCAAATATACTTGTTTTAAAATCTATGTAACATTCGAGAGGAACATCTAAATATAAAAGCGATCCAGATGATCTGGATATTAGCACCAATTTAAATAAAGTTATTGAGAGAAAGATACAAAAGGAAAAGTTGTATTATATAGTGAAATATTTATACAGTTTGTATAAAATATCCTCTACGTGTGTTACAAAAAATTATCTAATTTCTTTCAGATATATTTGACAATGATGTTGTTATTTATTCAGTATGTATAGGAGGGCTTATACTCGTTATAACTTTCTGCTATGCCTGTTTGCGTTACTCAAGAAATAGAGGGATTTCAAATTCACAAAATGTCACTGAACGACAAGAGACCAATCACAACGTGTTACATAGCAACGGAACAAGACAAGTAACCACGACAGAGAGTATTTATGATGAAATTGACGATAGAAGGCTTCCAAATACCGGCCACGTGACACAAAATAGCACAATACTCAATAGAAACACAAGAAATACGAAATCAAATGTAGAGAGAGATGCTGACAGTTCTAGTTCAGGTACAAATAGTAACAGGAATAGTTTGTTGGAAAATTGTGAATATCTAAACCCTTACCAACCGATTGTGAAAGATCCTGACGTCCATCCATACACTACAAAGACGACAATTCCATTTAACGATACATTAAAAAGGCAAACAGATAACAAATCAGTACAAAACCTTGGGCATAATTCTCCGAATCGGTCAGACGAAGAAGGTGACAGCACACATGACTATTTTGAACCTATCTCATCACTGAAAGATCTTGCTACACCCGAGCATAATATGTCTGCTGTTGAGTACACGCACGACAATGAGCAATATTTAGATGTCATTGGTACTTTGCATCAGATTGAATCGGATGTTAATATTGAAAGGGCTAAAATTTCAATTTCATTGGAATGTGTAAACATTTGTCATAATGTCAGTCCTAAGCCATGTTCTCATGTAAATGGTAGACAAAATTCAAGTACAAAATCTGACATCAAATTGATTCAAAATACTTCACAAGCTTGTGAGAATGCTAAAAATATGTCTGTTTCTGCTGATATTTGAGGAAAATATGTTGCTCAACATTCCCCAGACATCTTTGTTTGAAGGATGGATGGCAGTCATGAAAATACAACAGAACAAGAAGAAACATCAGCAAAAATATTATGTGGTCCGAATTAGAACTTTATTTGGCCAGAATCTGACCGTTTCAAAATCCAGTTTGCAGAACTAATAACAAACATAAAAAGATAACCCTACAGTGAAAATATCAAAGCTAGAAATATCCATGCATACTGAAGATGTGTTTTAGACTTTCTCTTATGTTGAAACTTGATTTTAAAGAAATAAGAATTGTCAAAACCAGTAGCGTGGACACAAACGTCTAAGGCTTATAAAGTTTTTGATGTTTAATTTCTAACTAGGATAAAAGGATAACAATGAAATATACATCATCTGAACTAAAATAAGAAATGAAGAACAGTTATATTCCGTCCAGTGAATGTATTTTCCACACAGGATTCTTATGACTTCACATAGTTTTTCCGCAAAGAGTTCTGACAGCACTTAGCTACATGTATGAGCACACAGCTCCTAGACGTTCACTTTCAAGTCCTTTCAAAACGTGTTCTACTAACTCTACTTACTCTACTAGCTGCCCAATCTAAAAGATACTTTCTTTATATCCCTACATTAATGTATGCAAATGTAATTAAAGGTAATAAAAATTGACAAATGTAGAACCAAACTGTATTGGAAACCCTAGTCAAAATAAACAAAGTGATAAACTGCAAGTGAACCAGAATAGTTCGAAATGTACATCAATAAATCTGTAAAAGCAACTAGACATAGTTGCTACCATTAATTAAGATGAAATTTTACCAAAAATCAGTTTATCACAAGAATAATGTCACAAATAATACTGACAGATAACATAATAATAGACTTGACAAAAAAGAGGATAGAAATTTACTAAATCTTAGAATAATATTGAAATTGAAAAAAAAAATTATTTATGCCAGCCATTTGCTAACCGTGTCTGTTCCGATCATTATTTCATGTAAACCAAAAATAGCCTATTATATTTGTATTTTGTTTCTATGAAGAAAGTATGGAAATTTACCTACTCTATCAATTTTTATATGGCACAGTTTTCATGATAAATCATGAGTTGATTGACGTTTTCAGGCCGCATGCACCCTAGATAATCAATCATACGTCAGATATGCCCACCCCTATTAGTTGTTTTTTAGTCAGCATAATAAAACAATTATGGCAATAAGGTTCATTATTACTTAATAGCTCCATTGGACCCCAAAGTGATCTCATGATATTGCCACAATAACCCATTTGCCAAACAAAACGGAGTCCCCGAATTTGACCTTGCATTTATTCGCTTATACAAATGGAAAGCAACCATGAACCGGACAAACTAGGAGATTTCCAAAGTAAACTAACCAAAAATGTAAAAACTTCTTCCTCCTGACTTGTACTGTTTCAAAACTTCAATAAGCCTTGGGCTTAAATTACTTTCCTTGTACCCACCCTTTTCATCTAGAACATTTTTTTCTATCCTCTGAAGTCCCCATTTCAAAATAAAACATGTTAAAAGGAACATAAACTGCTTGCAATAACAGGGGACACTTTAATCGTACACAACTAAAAATTCTGATATTTTCTTTTTCACTAAAATTTCAACTTTTTAGTTCTTTAATTTTCTGTAGATGGAAAAAGACTACACTTTGGTATCAAATGAGAGTGTAATTCATAAACGTTACAATGAAGATAGGTTATGGCATATAACGCCTTTTTTATAGTCTAGGGATAAAAGAAAGTGCACCCCCTGCAAAAAAAATGTTATGTTGGCTTTTTATCAACAATCATGGGTTAATAGGATTTTTTTTGTACCTAACTTATCAGTTATGACAAAAAGTTGAAAAATGAAATGATTAAATTTTTTCAGGTCAAAATGTTTGAAAAATGGAAATTTTCGGGATTTTCAATATTTTCAATATTTCGACTTTTCAATGTAAGGATCGTGAAAATCTGAATATAATTTTTTTTATAATTGTCTTCGTAAGAATGTTTTAGAATATGTTAACAACAATAATATTTTGTTTCAATCTTCTGTTAGATTCGCAAATGTCGAAATAAGCATCCCCTTCCCCTAAAAATTAAGAAATTATAAATATGCATACTCTAAATGTCTTGAATTTAAGTTTAGATTTCACTATATCTGACATACATGAGTCCTTTTAAGTAGAATTAATCTGTTTTTGTGATCCAAAATATGTACAAAATGGGAATTTTTTTAGTTTTCTAGAATTTCCACTGTTTTTTTGTTGTGATTTCTAATAGAATTTATATGAACCTTTTAAAAATGGATGTTATGTCGTCATAGGATGCCTGACCTTTAAGTAGAATACGTTTTTAAGCTTTTGATACAAACTGCTGACTAAGAATTCAAAATTTTAACACTTAAAACACTACTTATTAAATTTTATTTCGCTCTAAGAGCTACAGATTCGTGTTTAGTATGAAATGGGACTTACTCTAACCATTAACTACACACAAATACCTACATAAGTACAAATAACATCATGCCTGGGGATTGGTCGGCATTTTTTGATACAAAAAGAGAAAAATATGAAATTTTCGAATTTTCAGGTTTTTCAAATTTTCATCATTTCGCAATAAACAAACGAAACAACGACAGTAGAATACCGAAGGAACAAGGAAAGCGATGACTACAAAAATGGAAGTCCAAAGACATGGAAAAAACGGTAACAGATAAAAACAAAGACAAAACAAGGACTTGAGACAGCTACAATGCACGGAAATAAAAAGATAACATTAAGAATTAAGGCACTCACAGTGTGAACTCCCATGAAAACCGGGAGTGATATCAGGTGCTCCGGAAGGGTAGGCATGTCCTGCCCCGCTAGCGACACCCGTCACACTATCAGTGAGGTATATATTGTTTTGAAAGATCTGTTTGGTAGCGGAAATTATGTCTCAGATAAGATAAAATAATGATTTTTCAAATTTTTTTAGAAAACATATTTTCATTTACATTGGGATATTCAAGAAATAATAATCTTAATTGTTCCCCGTAATACAAGAAAAAAAAACAATGAAAGGATATGGACTAAATGCACATGATACAAAGTCTTTATACAAATACATGGTTCAAGTTATCAATGGAACAACGCTTTTATTGTTCTTCATCTTGAAGTCACCATGAGGCCTTCAAAATGAGCTTTGCTCATACCTCATAGTATCTGCAAGACAGCCCTTAGCACCAGTTTGAGTTGAATTCATAGATGGATGTCAAATAACGCTATATCAATGAATCATGTCTACGAGATCGCCCACAAACATAAAGTAAACTTGCAAAGTGTTCTTACAATCGTTATCATCCGTTGCCCGACAAAAGGACTAACAGAAGACAAATACAACATAAACAACCAAAATGCTTTTTAATGTAAAATAAGTGAGAACCGAACCGTCAATCCAAAATAAAAGTGCTATAAAAGTAGATTTGCAATAGAGCATTTTTGCTCAAAAATTGCATAAAAACTAACTTTAGAGCTTGGTATATCTTATTTACAAAATAATTGTGATTAATCTTTTGAAGTTAGTCGTTTTAAGGGGAAAGAAAAATGATATTGATAATGGCATCAATGAAAAATTCTAGTTTTTCAGATTCTAGAATTTGATAGAGTTTTGCTATTATATGACGAATGGGTCATTATATCATTAAGAATAAATGTATTACTATAACCCCAGTTTTTGTAGAGAATATCAGTATTTTGTATCTTTGTGGCCATCAAAAACATAATGGGTTATCCCTAAAATGTCCAAAAATTAGTTATTTACTGTATTTCGTCGATAAATACACATTGATATGCCACTTTTTTATGATAAAAGTGCTATAATTCATCTTAATACGATAAAATTTATGGTAAAATCTAAGGAAAACGTCACACATATTTTTATTTCAAAATTATAACATGTATAAGTTCGATTTTGTCATGGTTATGGAGGGTGAGTTAAATATTTCCTAAATTTTCCTGAAAACAATTCTTCGATAATTATCATGTTAGCATTGTTAATATTCAAGAAAAACAAATGTCAAGACTTCAAAAAATGTCTTGCAAGTAGAGGATTAAAGACTCGGTTTACTATTATTTAAAATATCATCTGTTAAATTGATATAAGAAAACGTTACCTTGACGTACACTTCAATGGAAAGGGTAGTTTAAGTGTTCAAACAGCCCCAAATGAGATTAAAACAATAACATCTAGATAGCAGATTCTTACTCTTTCTGTCATTCCATATATGTCAGCAGCAGGCAATAAATATCCATATTTTTATGTGCTACACGACAAAGACAATAAAAATACAATACTAAAATTGAGGTTTTGGGGTGATATCTAATTAAATGCAGCTTTATATAAAATTTACAGTCAATCAAACATAAATGTATTCATCTTTAAATGAAGGAGTAGAATTTTGATTATATATTAGAACTCGAGGAAGTCACACATGAAAAATAGGAAAATCTAAAAATACGAAAACACCCATTTTGTAACTGCCTTTTGATTGAATGTAACATAAATAATTTCTGACATGTGAAAAACAAAGACAGATTCAATAAATGTATATATCATAGTTACTAAATATTTTGATGTTGTTATGATAAAAAAATAATCACGGTCATGTCAAATTAGCCTAAAGTTTTTGTCGGGGGTACAACAATGTTCGTATTTTTGCATCGCACTAAACACTTCTAGTACATTAAAACAGTGCATAGAGATGGGCAACGTATAGCTGAGACCAACTTATTCGCAATCTGATAAATATACGATTCATACTTGACAAATTCAATAATTCGACTTTCAATTTTTTTAAATTCTGAAATGTTGAAAATTCCAATTTATACGAATATTGGGCCAGATATAAAAATTTCCAATATTTCGGCGTTAAAGTTGTATATAACGATATTTCTAATGCATCATTTGGAAAGAAAGCAAAACATTAACATGTTTGGTTCATATATATGAAAACTTTTGGGATTGTTAGGCATAATTTTGGTGGGGTAGGGGGAAATTATCGATATTTAGAGTCTCATTGGACACTCCGTGTTTTCCTAAACAGTGCCTTAACACAACTTATGCTTCGCTTAGAACACATATTTGGTATGTTTGCAGATATCCCCTCCAGATTTGACATATAAAACGATTTAATAGTTTTTGGACAAATCTGAAAACTCCCATTTTTCCTCAATTTGGGGCAAATTATTAAGTTAAAGTAAACAAACAGGTGTTAAACGACCGAGTCATGATTTCATTCATGCAAAATGAATAAATACGACACACATTTTGTATGTTCTTGCTATTTTTATGCGAACATAACGAAAATGTCAATTTATGAGAACTTTTGGGGGATAGAGGTAAGTTTTATGGATGTAGGAGGTTTATATTATTTGTGCTTTTTTGTTAAGAATATGCTATGTACTTTCATTATATATCCATTTTAATGAATTTAAACTACTCATATGTAAGATGAGTCAAAAGAAGGACAAAACTGAGGTGAAAACGAAAATATTGAAAGATCCGTTTCATTGAAAATGAGATGAACAAGGGGTTCTATAGGCAATTGAAATTGAATAATTTCAAGATTAAACTGTGGACACAGGATATGTCTCGCCCGCCCCTTGCATTGCCTTAATTTGCACATTGATCTACTGCAACAGGAATAAAAATAAAAATATAATCTTTAACTGTGTTTACAATTTCTTTGGAAAAAATTATGTGATTACTCATGCATGACTAAGGAGCAAGGGCCAACATCTGGACGTGGAATCGGTATGTACTTCCCAAGACCCAACTGCATGTCAAATATCAAGTGCCTAGGACTACTGGTATAGGCTGTACAAACTGCTTGCTAAAAATTTAAAAAATCATCCATGCGTGACTTAGGGGCCAGGGCCACCATTCGGGCGTGGAATCTGAATGTATTCCCCAAGATGCAACTGCATATAAAATATCAAGTGCCTAGGACTACTGGTATGGCTGTACAAACTGCTTGCTAAAAACCTAATGTGATCGTTCATGCGTGACTACGGGGCCTGGGCCACCATCCGGGCGTGGAATCGTTATGTACTTCCCAAGACGCAACTGCATGTCAAATATCAAGTGCCTAAGACTACTGGTATAGGCTGTACAAACTGCTTGCTAAAAACTTAATGTGATCGTTCATGCGTGACTGAGGGGCCAGGGCCTCAAATCCGGGCGTGGAATCGGTATGTACTCCCCAAGACGCAACTGCATGTCAAATATCAAGTGCCTAGGACTACTGGTATAGGCTGTACAAACTGCTTGCTAAAAAATTAATGTGATAATTCATGTGTGACTAAGGGGTCAGGGCCATAATCTAAGTAGGGATTTGAGTTGTACCCATAATAATGCAACTGCACATCAAATTCTATGGACCTACAACTAACATAAGCTTGTTAATTCACTATAGTTTGCAATTGTTGACGCCGCCGCCGCCGCCGGAAACGCTATCCCTAAGTCTCCAGTGGCGGATTTAGGGGGGGGCGGTGGGTCCGGTCCCCCTTAGGTTGGAAATATTTAAAATTCCTAGGGGTTTTTAGGAAAATTGGGTTTTGGGCCCCTTTTTGAAAAATTATGGGTCGGGCCTCCTTTTAGCAGAAAGTCTGGATCCGCCACTGGTTTTGCTTCCGCGATTTTTTCGTCGCGGGCGAGACAAAAATCTTATAATTTTAGTCAAACTTTTAAATGGGTAGGGGGTAAGAATTATGGAATTTTAGAAGATATTTGGTAAAGAAATGTTGCATATGAGTATTCTGTATAAAGCTTAAACCATAGGCTATCGTTCAAATATTAATATACTATAAATGGAAGGTACCAGTCAACATCTTAAAGCAATAAAAAAAAACTTTTGTGAAGAACAAAATTCTTCAAAATTTTGTCGGTTGGGGCCAAAATTTGGGCCTGTTCCACTTTTGCATGGAGGTTATGCAGTTATGCAAATGTTTACATGTTCTATTTTTAGGTGCTGCTGTGTGCACACTCAAAAAAGTGGGTGGGGTTGGGAAGTGGGGATGCACGGTGGGGGGGGGTATTTCAGCCTATGGACTCTTATCAAAATTATATGACCTTTATGAGTCTAATTTGATCTATATGGGATATTCTTAAAAAGTCCACTAAAAAGTCTAGAAACTGCATGCTTACAGATGACCAATGCCCTCACTAGTCTTGCTTAATTCCTTTTCATAAAAACGGAGTAAACTCCAATTGAAAGATCATTTTATAATATATCATGTTATTTCTCCACGCCAACTTATTTGATTAATTGTATTTATTTTCCTAGCATTTTACTCTGTTAACAAAAGTTTCCTCGTCTTAAAACTACATTTTGATAAGTAATTCTCATTAAAGTCCAAGAAATATTTCTTTCAAATGATTTGTCAAGATTTTCTTTAACCGTTGACACTATCGCACAAATTTAGACCAACTTCACCAAGTTTTTCTTTAAGAAAGAAAAACGGGGCTTGATCGATGTCAAAAGGAAAGCTCTGTCCGTAATATTGATCCTAGTTTTTTGTTTATATCACATCGGTGATTTGTTCTCTATCAACCTTCATAAATCCTTTGTTTTTTTTTGTTTTGTTTTTTTTTT
>MJUU01023073.1:314830-328048 GCA_002080025.1 Modiolus philippinarum
TTTTTTTTCTTTGAATTTCTATGGATGTAAAGTTTTAGTTGATAGTACATATTTTGCATAGCTCTTACGGTTTTTTATCAAAAGGGTTGATTTTTCTCTATTTTGTTTCTAGCTAATAACTGTGTCTAGCTTCTTTTTGTGTCCATCTAATTATTGTGTCAAGCTCTTTACTGTGTCCACATTCACTTTAAACTACTTTTGTTGAAATTTCAGTGGTCGACATGCTGCGGTCGTATTATGCTGCGCTCGGCGTAGCCCTTTATTGTAATATACAAAGCGGGCGCGAACTCACATCGAAGTGGTGATAGACTACAGTGGTTGTATAGGGTGTAGAAATACCTTAACCACTCGGCCACCAAGGCCCCTGTTAAATTTAATTGCATAGATATGGTTCGCATTCGTGCGCTAAAAATAGACAGCTAAATGTGCAACGTAGATTTTGTGTTTTTCGATTATTGCTATCCCGACATAGACAAAAAATTGACAAATTTATGGAAAATTTGTTGGGGTAGGGGTAAGATTTTTGGTATTTAAAGTCACATTAAGACTCCTTGTTTTTCTAAACAACGTTTGAAGACTACTAATGTATTGCTCAGAACAATTAAATGGCAAATATGCAGATATATCCCCTAGATTTGACATATACTACGATTTAACAGTGATTTTTTGACAAATCTGAAATGCTGAAAATTCCCTTTTTCGTCAATTTTGGACAAAACATTGAGTTAAGCTGAGAAGTGGGACTTAAAATACCAAATCATGATAGATCTTGAGTGTTTTGGTTGTTTTTATCCCAACATGGACAAAAACATTGACAATTTCAAGGAAAATTTGTTGGGGTGTAGGGTTAGATTTTCGATATATAGAGTCACATTAAACACTCCTCGTTTTTCTAAACAATGTTTTAGGACAATTAATGTATCGCTTTAAACTATGTAGATATATTCTCCAGATTTGACTGGGCACATACGATGATTTAACAGAAAACTTTGGACAAATCGTCAATTTATGTCAAAATGTTGAGTTTAAATCAACAAATTATTGTTAAAATACAAAATCATAATGCAATTCTAGCAACATTGTCATATACAACACGCATTTTGTGTGTTCTGGTTATTTTTATGCGAATATAGACAAAACATTGAAAAGTTTAGAGTAAATTTGTTGGGTTTTAAGAATGTAGGAAGTTTATATCACTTGTTATAATTTGTACTAAAGAAGATATTATGTACATTCATTTTATTCCCACTTTTCATGAATTTAAACTTCTCATAGATAAGACGAGGCAAAAGAAAAGGACAAGACTGTGTCGAAAACGAAAATATTTAAAGATCTGTTTTATTTATCTATTTAAAACTGATAGTGTGGTCATTCAAAAATATAAACATCATGTAAACATGTTAAATTTTTAAGACAGGACATTAACAGATTAACAACAATGGCAAGATTTGTGAAATGGAAAACACAATATGTTCTTTAGACCATTGAATTTAAACACAAAGTCGAGAAAAATCTTAAAATTTACGTCACTATTTTGAAGGGTATGGGTATTTCAATTTTTATAACGTATTGTGTATAGAAATGGTGCTTATGTGAGGTATTTGTAGATCTTATACCATAGACCATCATTTTATACCACTTTTTCGTAACTGAGAGGTACCAATTAATATTTTAAGCATTTGAAAGAGAGACTTTCGTCAAAAACGACATTTTCCCAAATTTCGTTGGGTGGGTATAAAAAGGGGGGCCTGTTCCAACATTGCGTGTTGGTTATGCTCATGTTCTGGGTAAAAGGGGATGTAAGCGGACTTAAAATGTGGTTTGGGTTCATAAGTGGGGGTGCACGGGAGTTATCCCAGCCCATGGACTATTGAAACTTCTTTGTTTTCATATTTAATCCTGAAATACGAAACCTTTTTGTGCAATCAATAATCGGCGTCACCTCAATACCTTGCTAGCAATAACTTAAAAACGTTTCAAGTAGTTCTCTGATACTTATGTTCATGGCCTCCCATAAAAAGTGCGGAGATATCATGTGCTACAATTTTATAGAATATAACTACTGCACATCCTGGTATGTTTAATGGTCAAAATATAAGAGCTTCGAAGTCAGGCATATTATTTGCTTTACTACCACTGTGTTGATGTATTTGCAGCCCCCTTTGGACTTTAAATCCCAGAGTGTATCCCTAGACTATCCAGCAGTCACATACTTCGGTGCTGGTACGAATACCTATCATTAAAAAATATTAAACTAAGGGATATCTCCTTTATGCAATAATCGGTCCCTGGCTGATTTTGGTGTTACATTTAAGTCATTTGTTCTCTATTACCTTTTCAGTTCATCTCGCTATCCCAGGGTGATCTTTTAGTATCACCTTTTGTCCGTTGTCCGTCATCTGCCGTCTAACGTCCGTTGTAAACTTTTCCTTCAAAAACTTTATCTTGAGAACCACTAAATGGATTTATTTCCTATGCTGACCAAACGTCATTACTTTGTAACTGATCCGTCATTCAACATGGCTGCCAACGATGAAACTTATTTAAATATTGGACCTTAAGGAAAATGCATACAAAAATCTCCTTATAGAGATTTTAACCAAAAATTGCCAAGTGTTTTTGCTTTTGTGCATGTCCGTCATCTAACAAGCACTAAAGTAACAACAATTGCATAGCACCTCATAAGAATCATTCATGACATGTTTTGTTTAAATCCATTCAAAGGTTCTCTAGAAGATCTTTGTATGCATTTCCCTTAGGATTATTGTTAAACTAAGTTCATCGCTTGTGGCCATTAATTATGACTGATCGGCACAAAAGTAAGAACACCCCCAAGTATCATTCATGCCATGTTTGGTTTAAATCCATTCAACAGTTTTCTAGGAGATCTTTGTCCACTAGCTGACCTGGCTATGCCAGGGTAAGTTTTTGCCATCACTTGGCGTCGGTCTTCAAAAATCTTCTCCTCTGAAACCACTGGGCCAATTAAATCCAAACTTAGCCTTGATCATCACCAGGGTATATAGTTTTAAAAATATGTGGTTAGTCCGAGGACCAAACAACATGGCCGTTGTAACATAGGGTAAATTGCTGTTTTCGGCAAATAACTAAAAAACCGTTGCAGATATCACAAAATTGTTCAGAATCTGCCCTGCAGTTTTGAAGAAAATCGGAAAACTAGTCTCAGAGTTACAGCCCCTTTTCCGTAAAATTTTCAAAATTTATGCATTTTTTATTTCAAAAACTGTAACAGAAAGAGGTGAAGTGTAAATTAGAAAAATTTCCAGCATATCAGGATCTACATACTCTGAAATTTTGAAGAAAATCCAAGTGCCTGTATAGAAGTCATTACTGTTTTCCACCATTTTTTTCAATGTCATATGGTCTATGGGTTATTTCCCTTAAAATTCTTTTTTTTTCAAATCTTCTTTAGATTACTTTTCCCTTTTAGTTTTAGAGAAATTCCCTGCTATTATTTTATAAAAAACAATTATTTGTTACATATTCAAGAGCAAAAAAAGAGTTTTTGTACAAATTTTTACATTTTTTTTTTTTTTTTTGCAAAAATACTTTCATAATCTTCACTTATTTCACATCATAATAGTTTTGTATATAAATGTATATTGTATATTTTACGTAAGAATATGGAGTAAATGAACATGAGACCATAACACATATGTTAACTCCAACTGCAATAATTTTAATGAGCTGTATGGCCATTTCGGAAATTAATTCTTCATCATGCACCAGCACTAGAACCCAAACATAGCAAATCCAAAATTTCAAAAAAAAATGTTTAAAACGCATAAAAACGAAATCTGAATAGTAAGTAATACAAAATATTGTCAAGGATAAAACTACGATGAAGGGAGTTAATCCTTACGTTTAGAATTTACATAAATTTAGATAATAGTAATTGAACAAAGTGTACACGTGAGATATTATCTCATGTACAAGTACACCATATCTAAGAAAAATAAAGAGCATACATCTCTCTAACACGGGGAATTGTTTTACCAACTCCACACTGCATTAAAAGACAAACTCCTGTATTAGATATTTTACGAAAGGATATGGAGTAAATGAACGTGAGACCATAACACATATATTAACTCCAACTGCAATAATTTTAATGAGCTGTATGGCCATTTCGGAAATTAATTCCTCATCAGAACCACTAGAACCAAAACATAGGAAAACCATAATTTCAAAAACAAAATTGATTAAACGCATAAACCAAACGAAATCTGAATACTCAGTAATACAAAATATAGCTAAGGATAAAACTACGATGGAGGGAATTAATCCTTAGGTGAAAAAAAATTACACAAATTTAGATAATAGTAATTGAACAACGTGTATAGATTAGATACTATACGTGTCCGTCAGTGATTATTGTTACCCTGATCGCAAACATTTTCCCCAGATAAAAGTTAAAGTAGCATCTAGGCTTCATAGTCTGCATAGACTTTATAACTGACCTGGCTATGCCATGGTGAGCTTTGTTGCCATCACTGTGTCTATGGTACGTCCGTCGTAAACTTTTCATTCAAACATATTCTTCTCTGAAACCGCTGGGCCAATCCAAGATGGCCGCCAGCAGGGAACTTTGTCGAAAATTAGACAATATTGCAAAAATCTTCTCTGAAAATACTGGGCCAATTGGAACCAAACTTAGTCACAATGGTCCTTATGTGGCACCTTTTAAAAATGTGTTCTGCAAGTCCACATCATATCCAAGATGGCCGATAACGGGGGGACATGGTTTTAACATTGGACCCTATAGGGAAACATATTCAAAGATCTCCTCTGAAAGTAGATGGCCAATTGGAATCATACTTGGTCCCAATGGTCCTTACTTGGTCCCCTTCATAAAATATGTTCGGCATGTCCACATAGCATCCAAGATGGCAGTCAGCGGGGAATACTGTTTAACCTTGGACCCCATGGGAAGTCATTCAAGATCTCCTCTGAAAATACTATGCCAATTGGAACCAAAGTGAGGCACAATGATCCTGAGATGGTCTTCTTCAAGAAAGGTGACAGTCGGTCTACACTCCCATCAAAATAGCTGTCACTGGGGAACATAGTTTAATTTTGGATCATATATTATCAATGTCTATTAGCAAACTTCAAAACCAGACCCGTAAACAGTCAATAAAAAACTTGAAAATAAGAACCTTAAACGTTGGGATTATTTTGACTTATTGTGTCAGCCATGGCCCAGATGAGCGATACAGGCTCCTGAGAGCCTCTTATTACACTAGTCAGATTTTGTCGGCGAACGGACGACGGTGATTGTAAGTACACTTTGCTAGTTTAATTAGTGTTTGTTGGCAATCTCGCATCAATGACCAGTTAGACATGGATGCAGCGTTTGTTCGACATTTGCAAATGGATTTCACTCAAACCGGTGCTCTAGGTGTCGTCTTGATCTTACTATAAGGTATAAACGAATACATTGTTGAAGGCTCCATGGTAACTTCAAGATGAAGAACAACAAAAAATCGTTGTTCCGTTGCTTGATTTTATCATGTATTTGTAGAAACCTTGATTCACGTACAATTATTTTATATATTTTCATGTCTAAATTTATAAATTCCACAAGACAGACTACGTGTAATCTTAATGGTTTTTATTTTGAAAAAAAAACACGGAAATGTTAGATAGTTAAGATTTATGAAGACAATTTTGGAAGAATGTTGGTTTTCAAAAGTTTTTTTCTCAACATGTTGTTAGTCTTACCGTCTTTTATGAAACAGAAATCGTTGTTGCAAGCCCGTTGCAAACTTGCCACAAGCTTGCAACATGCAATTTTGTTTTCGTGAAAATGAATTCACTGTCCAAAAATGTTTACCACCAGCGGCTATCATCCGGTAAACATTGCTGCAAACTTGCGGAAAGCTTGCTGGAATTCCAGAAAATTCATATAATTTGGGTATGATTTCAGACATATTAATGATGCATTATCATGTTCGCCAAATGATTGCCAGAAACATTGAATTTCATAAAAGGTTTGCTTGGGCATGCCTCAAAAAAATTTCTTGTCTATTCAAAATTGAGGTTATGGATTGAGGTTAAATTGGTGTTGGCGAAAACAAATTCTAAGATCTATCTGATACTTCAAGGTCTTCATTGTGGAAATATTGTGGTTGAAAAAAATACACATAATAAATGATGAAAGATTATTATTATTAAGACGTTTGAATTTTCATTAACAATGTCATTCTTCCCATTTCTACTCATACTTATTTTTGATATAGTCAAGATATGCAAGAAAATATGTTTTTATATTAATACTATACTACAGAAAATCATGGGTTTATACAAGGATTTGTATGTAGATAGAAATCGTGGGTTCATACGTCTATGCTGTCACTTATATCTTATTTTGAAGATTTTGCTGATGTAGCATCTATAAGAATTTTTAATATTATTTCATGTAAACCTGGAGCAAATTATTTATTTTCATGCAAATCTCGAGCAAATTATTTATCTTTACCAAATAGCCCATCAAATTATTTATTTGCAATTTCTACAATTTAAATTTTCTGCAAATAAAAATTAGATTATATATACTCATAGCAAGTAGGATTAGAATATTTATTTTCACTGGCACCAAGATTAAATTTATTATTTACAAAATCGCCCAAGAACCCCTAACCCTGGAAATCAGATGGTCGACCCCTCATCGGTGTCATCTCAATGCTAGCAATAACTCTCAAAGACAGTTCTGAAGTTGATTGCATAACTAGTTCTCTGATGCTTATAGCTTCCCATAAAAAGTTCAGTGAAAGTATATGTGCTAGAATATCCCAGAATATAAGAAGTGCTTTGTACGTATATCCTGGTATTTTCCGTGTATAATAACACCTAGGTCAAGCATATATTCATTTTACTACCAATGTGTTGAAGTTACGTGGCAGAAAATAGAAAAATGATGTTTCAAAAACCTGAGAAATACTTCCTACATGGTTGCTTTTGGTAAACCAAAAGCGTAACATCAGCATAATTATTCTTCAAAAAATTAAATGGACATTACGAGGAACACATTTTTGACAGAGACAGTAGGTACTGTGTATAAGGAAACCTATTCCAAAATTTGTTGAATACATCCATTGTATAGCACTCTTTCTGCTATTCATTCATATTGTTCATTGTAGATGTTATAAGACTTAAAATACATTCTGAATAACTTATCTAAGATTCAGTCTTTGTAGGGGATGTTTGTAGTTTAGATTACCCGTAAAATTGAATAAAATGCAAGGAAATACGATTAAAAATAGATTCTCTCGGAACAATGCTACAAGTGTTCCAGCGTATAATCAGATCTGATTTGCTAAAGGTGGACAGGAATAGTCAACTGATTCACACAGGAAGAAAAACACTTATCCACTTATATATACTGTTTCACTGTTTATGCATCGTGTATTGAATAGTTAGGATGTATCTGTTAATTTTTATATTAGTTTTACCATCAACGAATGGTAAGTTATTATTATTCAACCAACACCAATTTTGGCCTGGGTACAATGTTATCTGTGTCTTTTTCTTATAAGGGAGATACTATATCTAAACTATAGAATTTAGCAAAATTCAAAAGAACGATAAGTAGAATAGCAGGCTCATACTGTCAGTGTAGCAATATCAATTTAAATCAAACCAACAGAATTTATGGGGCAAAGACCGATCGAATGATATAACGACAACATGATAGAAATCACATCTCAATGCCATCATGACGAATACCCCCCCCCGCCCCTCCACTTGATTCCAGAAACTAAAAATCAATTTAATTTAAGTTGTTCAGGGTGAGTAGCGGTTAAGAGATCGGTACCCACTTGTAATGTAATGGCCAAGTCCATTCTTTACTATGGAACCCCCAAAAATCAGTCAAAAAAGACTTGGGTACAGTTAGGTGTAACGGACGGGCGGAAGGACGGACAGACAACCCCATCACTATATACCCACTTTTCAAGCGGGGGTACAGTAAACCACTACGTGAGAGCAATGCTGTGCAGAATAATAAAGGACCATCATAAAACAATTAAACACATACTTAAATTATAAAAAAAAAGGCAAAAGTGGTATGGAAGGTTACAATTTATAAAATATACAAGAAGAAGACTGTACTGGCCAAAAACGTTGGGCACTCTTCTTTGAAGGCCGTCCTGGCCAAAACATTGGGCACTCTTCTTTCCAACCCTTTTCGATATTTTAGCTGTTTTTCAGTTTGTAAATTTGGTGTAATTTTACTTTTTAATTGTGGCCTACCATACCATATTTACTTTGTTTATTAACGTTAATTTGTAGCCATTGCACAACATATATTTTATATACTTAAATAATATAATACATATATAACGCATATATGCTTGGCCTATAGGGATTGTTATACATGTGCAAATCAAAACCATTTACAATATAAAATATTTCTTCTTTCATTTAAAATTAAATATCATATTTTGGCGCATGTCATTATATTAAAATTTTGAGAATAGAAATACCAATATTTGATTATCATTAAAAAAGAAAAGGTGTTCATTAAAAGTATTAGCAGTGTTATAAAAGTGATCTTTAAAGGACAACGTAATAAAACATGAGCTTCATCCTCAACCTCACTCAAGAGAAACACAATCGTGACTGTCTGTTTAAGGATATGGGAAATAATAGTTCATTAAGAAACCCTACTTATACTCCCACTACACTATCAAGTGAGGAGAATTATTAAAGAATCACACTTCTATTTAGCATCAATTGGCATCAAAGAAGATGATGAAAACAATCAGCTCCCTTACATTTACTGGATCCCTAAACTTTATAAGAATTCATGCGATCAGAGATTCAATACGGGGTCTTCCAGATGCACCATTAAGCCTCTCTCTAAGCTCCTTACTACTTTGTTGATCACAGTCAGAGATGGTCTGAAAAATTACTGTGAACCAGTCAACCAGTTAAGGATTCTAAAAAATTCTAAATATCTCCTTGAACAGCCGTCCTCAACCAGTCTTACCCATTGCCATAGCACGCAAACCTTTGATTTTTCTACTCTTTATACTATCCTGCCACACAATAAGTTGAAAGCAGTAATTTCTGATCTAATACATCAATGCTTCTGCTGCACAAAAAAAAATGGAGAAGGCAGATACACTTACTTAGTAGTAGGGTAAGACGAAACATATTTTATAAAGAACCACACCGAGTCAGACCAGAGGTATACTGAGAATGACGTAATCCAGTTTTGGAATTTTTGAAAGACGATATTTTTGTCAAATGTGTTGGCCGCGTTTTTCCATCAGACAATTGGGATTCCAATGGGAACTAATTGCGCGCCACTTTTAGCTGATCTCTTTTTTTTCATACAAGGCCCACTTTTTACAAGGTTACAAGGGCTAACACAGAAAAAACAAAAACATTTAGCCCAGTCCTTTATTTTAAGATTCCGCTACATAGACGATGTACTTTTTATTAATAATCCAAAATTCAAGGAATATTTAATTAAAGAGACTACTCATACACCTATTTCAGCTTCCTACTTAGATCTTTTGATATACATTCACGAAGATGAACGTTTGAAATTTAAGTTATATGACAAACATGATGATTTGACTTCCCAATTATGAACTTTCCCTTTCTGAGCAGCTATATACCTACTTCTCCAGCCCACGAGTGTACATTTCACAGTTGATTCGTTACTGTCGAGCATGTAGTTTATACAGGATTTTTTTAATATAGCAAAAACACTGTCACAAACGATGCTAAGTCAGGGATTTATTCGGCCTTTGTTACTTTCATTCCTCCAGAAATTCTATGGCCGTCACCATAACATCATTGACAGATATGACGTGTCTGTGTCTCAAATGAAAACGGACATTTTCAGCTACATTTCTCCTCTTCACGGAATTTACATAACCGGTTTGACTCAACCCTGGATTGACCCACTGACAGTTTGACTGGTGCCGCGTGTGGAGCAGGACATGTTTACCTTTCCAGAGCAACTGATATCAATTCTGATTTCATGGAAGTTCACACTATGAGTGCCTTAGCTCTGAATGTCGTCCTTATATTTGTGTGCCTTATGGCTGTCTCACATCTTTGTTTTGTCTGTTTTTTTCTGTTTCCATTTTTGTTGTATATGGATTTGATTTTTGTAATCATCACTTCCTTTCTTCCTACGGTAATCTACTGCCGTTGTTTCATACAGCCTTCATATACTAGCTCATTTACTCTTTTAGTTTTCATACCGCCCAGTTTTTATTCTGAGAGGGATACCCCATAACGAAATTTAGTGAACGCGCTTACCGCTGCTGTGAGAAAATGCTCGAAAATGTGCCGTTTAGAGAATAAAATTACAAATTATAAAACATTCCAACAATTTAGGAAAAAACGTACAGTTAAAATACGAGCTTGCTAAATAACCACAGCTATCTTAACCGTACCTTTGACATTTTAGAAACAGAGACAAATAAAAAGCAAATTTATATTTCATTTCAGCATCAAAGTTTCCGACTACAGCTAACCGGTTAAGTACTACCTTTCCGATTGTTAACCGGTTAATGGAATAATCGTTTCCATCCATAGTCCATATTTCAGTTATGGTGTGCTTGTTCTTGAGAGAATTTGTCTTATAGATATTTTACGAAAGGATATGGGGTAAATGAACATGAGACCATATAAATATGTTAACCCCAACTGCAATAATTTTAATGAGCTGTATGGCCATTTCGGAAATTAATTCCTCATCAGCAGCACTACAACCCAAACAAAGGAAATCCATAGTTTCAAAAAATGTTTAAAATGCATAAAACCAAACGAAATCCGAATAATCAGTAATATCAAATACAGCTAAGGACAAAACTACGATGGAGGGAGTTAATCCTTATGTTTTAGAATTTATATAAATTTCGATAAAAGTAATTGAACAAAGTATACACATGATATATTATCTCATGTACAAGTACAACATATCTAAGAAAAATAAAGAGCATACATCTCTACCACGGGGAATTGTTTTACCAACTCCACACTGCAATAAAAGACAAACTCCTGTATTAAATATTTTACGAAAGGATATGGGGTAAATAAACATGAGACCATATACATATGTTAACCCCAACTGCAATAATTTTAATGAGCTGTATGGCCATTTCTGAAATTAATTCCTCATCAGCAGCACTAGAACCCAAACAAAGGAAATCCATAATTTCAAAAAATGTTTAAAATGCATAAAACCAAACGAAATCCGAATAATCAGTAATATCAAATACAGCTAAGGACAAAACTACGATGGAGGGAGTTAATCCTTAGGTTTTAGAATTTATATAAATTTCGATTAAGATTCACTTTCAATCTTTCAGATTTTGGTATTTGAATTTAAATAATTTCCAAATGTTATTCTGACGATCTGTTTATATTGCTCACAACTCATAATATTATTAAGCCAAGTTTTGTTATTGACTTGGTCAGTGTCCTGTGGTTGGTTATATGTTGGGATTGTCTTCTGTTATTCTGTTAAGCAACAGATCACAGCAATTGTAAGAACAACTTTCCAGATAATTTTTCAGTTAATTTATGTTCGTTGATGGTTTCGCATACATGTTCATTAATGTAGAAAACATAGATATAGTGTTGTTTGATATTTAGAAATTTCCACTCAAACAAGACCTCATTATTGAAGCTCTCATTGTGGCTTCAAGAGAAGAATAACAATAATACCGTCGTTCTATCGCCTGGGTTTACCATATATTTGTAGAGACTTTGTTTAGTGTGCATTTACTCCATGTCCCTTCATTATTTCTTAACTGAATACACAGCTAATGAAATGTTCACAAAGTTGAAAACTACACAGTGAAGTATAATTTCACAGTTTCATAGAAATTCAACAAGTAACAATTAATTAAACATAATTTTTTTTTAAAAAGATATATTTATTTTCAGTCATTTTAAACCAAATGATCGTTAAAAATATAGTTTCGGAATTAACAATATACAGAAGAAAAGAGTTTCAATTGCACTATTTGTAATAACGATATGAGGATCATGAGCTATGAAGAAGTAACTATAAAAAAACAATTGTCGTTGGAAGCCAATTCAATGAACATGCAGGTACAGTGTTTTATTTTACCGTGATTTTGTTTGGATTTTTTTATCTGTACACGGGCAGGAAATTTTTTGGATATAATTGTATTATGTAGATGTTGCGCAGTGTGCAAGTGTAGCTAAAACTCACTCTATAATGGGCTTTGAGTCTGTGTGCGAGATGGACCTTTAAAAGCAAGTGTTATTGGCCTTTATCAGCAAGTGAGAAGTGGGAACAGCTAAATTCAGCCTTTCAAAATCTTTGTATTTCCAGTATTTTCCAGTCCGCAAACTGTCATGATTTCAGGCAAAGGACCCATCGAACCCCCTTACACGGAAAAAATTGTTACGAAGCTCATATAATTTGATAATAAAGTTAGGTTGCGACCATTCTTCACATGTTTATTTGCGTAGTTAAATATACATACAACTCATTGAAATTATTGCAGTTGGAGTAAACATGTGTGTTATGGTCTCATGTTCATTTACTCCAAGTCCTTTCGTAAAATATTGCCGCATAAATAATTACCATAAATAATGGAGGAAAGAAAAATTATTCTAAAGCGGAGGACTTATACAGACTACTTTAGAATTGCGGAGGAATTATACAGACTACTTTAGAATTGAATTGTTCATACAAAATATATATTTTTGCGAATAAAATAACTAGCTATATTTTTTCAGCTTTAGAGTGTGTGCAGTGTATAGATGGTCAGGTGTTAAATATTTCAGCCATTCCCGAATTTTTGCGAAATATAGTAGAATCTCATCAAAAACAATTCAGAACACCAGAATGTGCTGAAGCAACCACTCCTATTAACGGAACGAATGTAACATTGAGCACATGCATTAATGACCCTGGACCTGGGAATGTTAATAGATGTGGAAAGCTTACTGGAACAGTAACAATGCAAAACGATATCCTAGGTATATATTACATATACTTCATTAAGGGTTTATTCATATAAGTAACCAAACTGGGTTATGCTATTTCCGAAATTCACAGATTCATGAGAATAATAGATTTAGGCTATTTCAAGTAGAACAATAGAAATCAAGCTCTAGTTTGAATGAGGTTGAAATATTATTTTTGAATTTATATACCTTTAGTGTGATAATATACATGACGGAGATGTGTAT
>MJUU01023076.1:0-18226 GCA_002080025.1 Modiolus philippinarum
GGTCTTGAAATTTTCAAAATGGCCGCCGTTGCCATGGAAACGGAAAAAGGCGGGAAAATTAAAAGTGCTCCAAATTGGCTCCTTCACAGGAAGGATGTATACAAATAGTAGAACACATTTTTGGGTCAAAAAATTTCAAAATGGCCGCCGTTGCCATGGAAACGGAAAAAAGGCGGGAAAATTAAAAGTGCTCCAAATTGAACGAAACTTCACAGGAAGGATGTATACAAATAGAAGAACACATTTTTGGGCCAAAAAATTTCAAAATGGCCGCCGTTGCCATGGAAACCGAAAAAAGGCGGGAAAATTAAAAGTGCTCCGATTTGGATGGAAATTGACACAGAGGTTGTCTATGATGTGTGGAATTGAATTCTGGTGGCAGAATTTCCAAAATGGCGACCGTTGCTATGGAAACAGAAAAAAGGCGGGAAAATCGAAAGTGCTCCAATTTGGTTGCAATTTTACGCAGAGGCTGCCATTCGTGTGACAAATTGAAATTGTAGGTCCATGGGGGTTTGGGAGCCATTCTATGATCCACAAGATCATAATCATGTCTTGTTATTATTATTATTGTTTTTCCAATGATTTTTGTCCGGACTATTTTTGGAGAACGGTTTAATATAATCAAATGAAACTTGGCATGTAGTTGGATCACCATAATGAGAAGTGCAGGCACCGAAAATTATTTTCAAAATGGCCGCCATTTCCAAGATGGCCGCCAAAATACGTCAAAATTTCAACGTTGTCGGAATCAACGAAAATTGATTTCTAGGTAGATTTTGATGCTGCGAACAAGATGGAATCATCGAATTGGCTGTCAGGGGCGACATCAGCTATTGCTTGCAATTGCAAATCTAGTTCATTATTGTTTCCTTCTTCCACCTATTTTTGTCCAGTGATTTTCTCTGAGATGCTTCAACAGAACTCATTGATACTTGGCACAAAGTTGGACTACTATGAGAAGATGTGCATGCACCGACAAAAATTTTCAAAATGGCTGCCGTTTTCAAGATGGCCGCCAAATTAAGTCGAAATTTCAACTTTGTTGGAATTCAATGAAAGTTGATTTCTAGCTAGATTTTGATGCTGCGAACAAGATGGAATCATCGAATTGGCTGCCAGGGGCGACATCAGCTATTGCTTGCAATTGCAAATCTAGTTATTCTTTCTTTCTTACTTCCAAGGAATTTGTCCACGGATTTTCTCAAAGATGCCTGGACATAACTCATTCATACTTGGCACAAAGTTGGACCACCATTAGAAGATGTGCATGCACCGGCCAAAATTTTCAAAATGGCCGCAATTGCCAAGATGGCCGCTATTTTACGTTACAAAACTGAAGGTTTGATATCTCAGGATATTGTTCATATTTTGTGTGAATGTTCAGTGAAATGAGAGGAAGGAATTTACGCAATTTTTTTTTCAAAATGGCTGCCATTTTCAAGATGGCCGCGAATATACGTAAAAAATTTTAACTTTGTCCGATTTCAACGAAAATTGATTTCTAAGTAGATTTTGATACTGCAAACAAGCTTGAATCATTGAATTGGCTGTCAGGGGCGACATCAGCTATTGCTCGCAATTGCAAATCTAGTTATGTCGCCCCAGACGTAGTCGGGACGACATATTGTTCTTTGTCCGTTTCTCTATTATAATTGTTTCTTTCTGTCTTTCTTCCAATGATTTTTGTCCCGCTTCGTTCTCAGAGATGGCTGGACAGAATTCATTCATATTTGGTACAAAGTTGGATCACCTTATGAAGTTGTGTCTCCACAAATTTTGTTTCAGAATGGCTGCCATTTTCAAGATGGCTGCCAAGTTACGTCAATGTTTTGAATTTGTCCAATCTCCATGAAAATCATAAAATCTCAAAGATGACTGGACAGAATTCATTCATATTTTGCAAAAAGTTGAGCCACCATAAGAAGATGGGCATGCAACAAAAAAATTTTCAAAATGGCGGACATTTCCAAAATTTCAACTTTGTCCGATTTCAATGAAAATTGATTTCTAGGTTGATTTTGATGCTGCGAACAAGATGGAATCATCGAATTGGTTGCCAGGTGCGACATCAGCTATTTTTTGCAATTTCAAATCTAGTTTTAATTGTGTTTTTGTAGAGACTTTGTTTCATGTGCATTTTCTCTATAACACTTCATTGTTTAATTGCGTTACTTTTTATATTTAAATATATGATCATGTATTAGTAACAATTATTTCTCCTTATAGTCAATATGTTTCTATACTTTTAGGAGGCTCACTCCTGATGTTGTTTATATCAAGAATTTTTTGAAACCTTTAAATTAATGAATTATTGTAGACTAAATGAAATATATGGGTCCGTGTGCTTTTAACAAAGAAAGAAGACATTAAAATTTTGGAGAGAAATAGATTTCTCTAGATTTTCCCTTAGTTTAACATTAGGATGACTATTTTTGTCTAAAAGCTAGGAAGTCATATTAGAATTTTATGAAAACTTGTCTGGTGTCTTCATTTGACCTCCAGAATACTTTCATGAAACAAAAAGTGGGGGTATGTGTGCAAAATTCTTTAAACCATTGAAATCGAGAAAAACAGCTGTGTTCCGAAATCTGACACAAATAAAAAAATGTGTTGAGTGAGCCACTTTTCAATTGATTGATTGATTGATTGTTGTTTAACGCCAACTTCAGCAATATTTCAGCTATATCGTGGCGTGAACTGTTGATATTGTTATGAGTATATTTAACTAAAACAGTCATATAAAACATATGGCTATGTACAGATAAAACAACTTCTAAAAGATAAAATCGTACGAATAAGATAAATAGATAAGATTTGATGAAATTTAAAAATTGGATAATATAAACTTATATTTTACTATACATATTAACACACCCTATTACCGGCAATCCTAACTACAGTGGCTATCCCGCCTGCAGATTTGTAAACAACTTGAAGACAGAAGAAGGTGATGCTTTCACTTACAAATAAATCGTATTAATATTCAATAATATATTTGTCTTTTATGCTTTAAATGTAGCTAACATGTATATGAATATTCATGACAAATACTAAGTAACAATCTTTTGAAACTTCGGAGATTTTGAGGAAGAAATTTGCAATTTTCAATTTTATTGCTGAAAATCTGCATTAAAACACTTTTCATCTTAAAACGCCTTTATAAACATTAAGAATTTCGACGCTTATGTAATGTACAACATTTGATATATAGTATATGAAATCTAGCTTTTTATTTAGTACTGCATAACGGCGGAATCCTCATTTTATTTCCAGCTCTTGGCAATCCCGAACAACAGTTTTTAAAATTAATGACTATCACTGAAAACAGATAGTGACGATCCCAAACGATGAACTAAACTTAAAAGAAAAGAACAAAATTATTTGTATTTAAAGAGGGTAGCGTAGTAAACATATTGTTTCAACTAGATATTTTTGTTCATAAATTGGTGGCCTTTATATGTTACCGGAGCTTTCATCGAGTTCTGGGCAAAATAAAGCAACGCTGACCATATAAATTCCATGAAAGAGCCTGTATTGCTCACCTAGAGCATACACTCCAAGAACAAGAGACTCAAGAGTCTGTATCGCTCGCCTGGAGCATGACCAATGAAACTAGTAAAAAATGAACGTTTTTGTTAAAGGGTCTTAATTTCAAACTAAGTAAAGAAACATTTGTGTCAAATTGTCCAACATTTAACCATTTTTCCCTGCTACCTGCTTTCTTGATCAGCACTTCATAAATAATTCATGCCATATATCTTATAAATGCATTCAGAAGTTCTATAGAAGATTTTTGTATGTATTTCTCATAGGGTCCAATTTAGAAAATTTACTGCTGGCAACCATGTTTGGTGACAATTCGACAACAGAGTAAAAACATTTGGTCATGGACCTGAACAACATATTTTTTGCAAGGGACAATCAAACACTTTTGTGGCAAAGTTTGGTTCTAATTGTCTCAGCACTTTCAGAAGAGAAGATCTTTGAATGTCTTTTCCAAAAGGGTCCAATGTAAAAACTATGCTCCCCGCTAGCGGCAATCTATGATATAGCGGTGGCCTGAAAAACACACATTTTTTGCAGGGGACAACCTTAAGACTATCGTTGCCAAGTTTGGTACCAGTTGTCTCAGCAGCTTCGGAGAGGAAGATCTTTGAAAGTGTTTCCCTAAGATTCAATGTTAAAATTATTTCCCCTGCTGGTGGCAGTCTTTGATATAGCACAGATACGAAAAACAATGTTTTGATTTTTTGCAGAGGACCACCTAAAGACTATTTTGGCCAAGTTTGGTTCCAATCAGCTCAGCAGATTCAGATGAGAAAATCTTTGAATATCTTTTCCCATAGGGTCCAATGTTTAAACAGTGTTCCCCACTGGCAGCCACCTTGGATACAGCGCTGACCCGAAAAACAACTTTTTTGCAGGGGGACCACCTTAGAACTACTATGGCCAAGTTTGGTTCCCATTGGCTCAGTAGTTTCGGAAGAGATCTCTTAATGTGTATTCCAATAGGGTCCAATGTTAAAACTATGTTCCCCGCTGTCAGCCATTCTGGATAAAGCGCTGACCTGAAAAACATCTTTTTTCGCAGGGGACCACCTAAGAACTATTGTGGCAAAGTATGGTTCTACTTGACTCAGCACTTTCAGAAGAGGAGAATATATTTGAATGTCTTTTCCCATTGGGTCCAACGTTAAAACTGTGTTCCCCGCTGGCGGCCATCTTTGTAGATGACCACCTAAGGACCATTGTGGCCAGGTTTGTTTCCAATTGGCCCAGTAGTTTCAGAGGAGAAGATCTTCAAAGAAAAGTTTACGCCAGAATTTTGGAATGAACTCATCCATCTCATCTTACTGAACATTTATACAAAGTTCTGGTAAATTCTGCAATATAGTTCTTGGATATTTAATCCTCAGTTTATTGGCGGAAGAGTAATAATAATAATAAGAAGAAGACTTCGTCTTTGGTGACTTAAAAATGAAAGAAAACAGAACAATACCGGTTACGCCCGCTGCGACATAAATACGAAAAGGAATAAAAAAGAAGAAGTCGCACTTAATATATGAATGCTGATAAATTTCAATTCTTGCAAATATCATTTTTAAGGTAGTACGGAAGTCCTTTGTGATTTGAGCATGAATACATTGATATAATGCACTGGATGAAAAAAGAAACGGGGTTTGGAAGATGAGGGGTTATGATTAGAGGAATTTAATACAGTGTGGAGCAGGAGCGGGAGATTAAGAAAGTGGGCTTAGATATCGGAAAAAGAAGTTGTGAGATTTGAATTGGAGGTTGCAGAGTGTGGGTTATTAAAGTGGATAAAAAGAAGGTGGAAGAGTATGAATACTTGTTCACCCCTATTCATAGCTAACCTTCGTATTTACTTTTCTAACTAAGTCAGTCCGGGAAGTCAGTGAACCCGTTTTCTCAATATTTTAGAAAACTTAATTTTTGTGCTGATAAACAATGAAATGATGTGAAGGAAAATAAAAAAAAATGAGGAAAACTCGAATTCAAAATGGGGAAATACTAACCGCACTGCCGTATAACCTTGGAGTCAACAAACATTTAACCTTAAGGGTTTTATGGTTTTCATACCCTGCCTCACAAAGTCGTAGGGTATAATGTGAAAACCTGAGTTATGTGTCCGTTCTTGAGTTCCTCTGTCTGTTTTCTGTCCGTTTCCGTCGAAGGTTTCCCCATGATAACATGTTTAAGAAATAACGTTGCGTCTTAAACTTGGTTTTAGTTCTTTAAAACAAAAGTCATGCCAAGTCTAAGTTAAACTCAAAGGTATAGTTGGTTCTAGGACTATGCCCTTTAAAATTTCATTTTTTTTTGCTATCCTCTCATTAACTTTTGAACGAAACCAAGTTGTTTACAACTGAACATTCTGCACTCTATCAACACTTTTTTGAAAATGTTTATGGTCATAACATTGTTCACAGCCCTAAAATGTAAGAAAAACATGACACCAAAGTGATAAATGTGATTAATTATAATCAAATGGCATGCTTACTATACGAGTTCGGGATTGCCACTTCCCAGTTATAATCTGTTGTCAGTGATAACTATATCTGTTGTTTGTGATAGCCAAAAAAAGTGTTACCTCTGAAATAAAATAACGATTTCGTCCAAATGAGGAGGTAAATGAATGACAGTTTTTGATATATAATAAATAAACCCCTATATTTTTTATATGTATTAAAATACTAAAGCTAATTTCCGTATTATTGCAAAATCAAACTATTTTTCGGGCGATCCCATGTAAATATCTTTAAAAATGTACTTTAATTCAGCGAAAACTCCCGATCTATGATACTTCATACAGTAGTATTTGACTCATATGTTTACCTATACATATAAAATAAATAGCAAAAACAATGGAAAGGTTCAATGGGATATAAACAAAATTATGATACAACAAAAGACTTACGGTCTGTTACTGCAAACTTGTTTACATATCTGCAGATGTGATAGCCACTGTAGATGGGATTGCCAGTAATAGGGTGTGATTAACAGCTTTTAAAAATTGAATAATTTTGTCGCCAGCAACGTTTGTAAATACATCTTTAAGAGAATCAGCTGTATAAAATGTGTGACGTATGTCGGCAACATCAATACAGTCAAGTAAAATATGTTGTATTGTGTAAGCACAATAACACGGCATACACTCAGGTCAGTCTTGTAACCATGAGTTGTTCTTGTATGCCCTATTCCGATTTTTACCAAAGGAACTAACAAGTTTACTAACTTCTGATTGTATTCCGTGCAATTTATTATTTATTTGCAAGTCCCATCTGTCTTGCCATATCTTTTGGGTATTTACTTATTTAAGGCTTCATGTCAGTGTACGGCACTGGACAATCCGCCACCTCATCATCTAATGCATCCTTTGCCTCCTGGTCAACAACTGTGTTTCCATATATCCCTAACGTGAGCTGTCAAAATTGCATACAAGTGACAAGATCGGTGGCTAATAAGAGTATGAAAATGTATTTTAATCGATTTTGTTTTGTAATTGTATATTACAGACGACTTTTTAAGAAGATGCAATGCTTTTGCAAAATTGGTATGCTGAAGGAAAGGAATATACAGGAAAGTAGGAATACCTCTTTGATTTATCATAGTCAACTTAAACTTCCTCTCCTTTTGTCAACTTTATCCTTTTGAAACTATTTTTTTAGATCTTATAGCAATAATTGAAAGTAAAGTACATAAAACTAAGTGGTCTACTGTATCGATATGGTAATGTTAACTTCTGCATGTTCAGAAGCCGATGTGCTCTGGTTCACTAATTTTTGTCTGCATTACTTTTCTAAAACTCAAGGAGAGGCAAAAACTATAATTTGTATGACATTTATACCGAATAAATGATTCTTCTGTTTAAAGCATGAAGCCATTAAATCCTAAAACCAAAAACATATGCAACAACACATAACCCATAATTTTTGGCCATTGTAGATGTTAACTGTTATCTTGACTTTATAATCATTATTACATAATAGTAATGGGGGCGGGGGGGGCTTGGACGATTTAGCCTTGAAAAATTATCTATTTTCATGAAAAAAAATGATTTATTTCATAAATGTCACATCAAATTTTTTATTTACATTTGAAAAAAAAAATCTTCAAATAAAAAAAAATCATGAAAAGTAGTATTAGAGTGTTATTTATTCTCACTGGCACCTGGATTAAATGATTTTTTTTTTTACAAAATCGCCCAATGCGCCCCTGTATTCGAATGATCGTCCCCTTACTATGTGAATTGGTTTTTTATTTATAATGCAAACGATGCAACTGCACAAGCTCACTTTTGTTGGACGGATTGTGTCAGTCTGTAGCCGGAGCGCAGTACATCTCGTCGTTCGTGTAGTTCCTACTGAAACAGCGTGACAGGGTTCATATTTCGAGATAAAGATTAAGAAACCAAAATAAAGTTTGAATTGTAAAAATACATACCACTAGTTCCGCATGATAAAACGATAGTAACAAGTAAAAACTCCCTCAAATTCATTATTTTCGTTGACTTTCAACGAAATGTCTTTTGAAATATTGTTTATATCACAATTTAAGTCTGTTGTACATTATTGTTTCACACTCCCTCTCAATTTATTGTTTCCAAAATCTACCCAGTGCACTTTCTTTGTTTATTATTTCTTACGTTGAACTTTGAACAATAATGAATTTTAAAGTTTGTACATTATTAAAAATAATTCTTGCGTTTAAAAGCTTTTGTGTATTGCGACTGGCAATGTAAAAGCTACTTTGGTTTTCAATAATCATTAAATCGCACACAGATTAAAAATAATGTGATTTAAACGATAAACTATACATGTGTATTAAAACAAAGGATAGAAATTGTGGTATTATGCTGGTGATATTCTTTCAAATAAAAAAGAATAGCCATTTAGCCGTGATATTTCTTCTTTTGACGGGCCATTTTCAATATATGCTCAAAAGTTGTTGAAAATCGTGTCAGGTGGTCTCTGATACATGTACATGTACTTTCAAGGAATATAAAATTAATATATACCAAACAACGGCAGTAGCACTGTCTTGTAACCTGTACGGCAATTTCTGTTGAGTCATAACAAGATGGCGGATCATCCGAGCCCAATTAGGTAGACACCTCATTTTTCCTCCTTTTCACTCACTTGCCCTCGTTTTGCGTTAAGGTGTGTTACTGTAAAGAACCCAAATATAATGGGGAGTCTGCACACCAAGCGTAATAGACCAACGTTCACATATAAACTTCTTGTATTTTATGTCCAAACTGAGAGTCCGAAGTGCTTTGAAAAATCGAAGCGAAATTATCATGTTTGATTGAACTTAACATCGAGTCATTCCACTTTTCCAAACAAAAGTGGATGTTTATAGTCTATTTTTGTACCAAACATATTGATCAGCATACTCGGAAACTATAATTTTACCTGTGAATTCCTGTAAAACGATTTGTCAAAAAAACTGCGGTGTACGGCCGTGTCACCACCAAATGTTTACATTTTCCTCTCGATTACGGTTGAGTCATTGTACGGTCGAGTCATAATTTACAAACTCCGTAATGGTAGGTTTACACCGCCGATCAAAGCAACTCGACCGAACTCGATCTATGAATATTCATGAATATTCATCGATCGGGACGCAGATCTTGAATGCTCGTGTTCGGTCTACTAACCAAATCGGGGCGATCTTACTAACTCTGCTCACGGAACTCGAGCTGTGTTCCCGAATATTTTTGACATGTCAAATATCATCGTGTAGAGATCGTGTGCATTATATGCCGGTAACAGGTCGGGAATCAATCGGGGTCTGATCGAGGTAGTCGTGAGGAGGTCGAAAAGCGATCGGTCTTGATCGAGATTCAAAATTTTAGCCGATCATGCCGATTTCTATCCGATTTTAACTCATTCGCTTCTCGATCTATGCCGAGTCGCTTCCAGATCAACCTGATAAGTACTCGATCATAACTCGACTAACACGATTCTTTCTTTTTTTCTATACAAGATCTTCCCGACCATAACCCGATTTTTTCTCGACTTGTATCCGACTTGACTCGAGCACTCCAGACCATACTCGATTAAACACGACAGCATGTCATCTTTTCAAAATAGCAAAACATGAGGCTTCCAAGAGCCTTAATCTTCCACTAGGGCCTTACTTCAGTTTTTAAAGGAGCCATCCAATGGACTGCAATGAATATTGTGGTCAAGTTTGTCTGATGATCATCTTTGATATGATAAGAATCTGCCGGATACTATCTCAAGTGGGGACCAGCTTAGGGCTCTTGTTTTCAATTTTGACCAATTGGCAAAGTAATTTCAGAGTAGAAAATATTTAAATGGATATCTAAGGTGGGTCGAATATTAAATTATGTTCCACATTGAGGGCAATATTAGATTTCATGCAGACAAGATAGATACTATTTTGAAATTGGAACATTCAAGGACTATTTTGACAAATTTTGGCTGCAATTGTAACAAGTTTGGTCTAATTGGCTTAGGGGTTTCAGGGTAACGTTTAAATGAGTGTTCCCATAAGATCCAATTTAAAACTACTAGAAAATTCCCAGTTTGCGGTTGTATTTGATTAGAAGCGGACATGACGTTTTTTTTTCACATTGAACCAATCGAGGTCCTTCAGGAGTCGATGGTTTCTGGGTAGAATATATTTGAATGCAAAGTTAATGGACATCGGACACAAAATAATGGCAAAAGCTCAATCTCGCTTTATCAGGATTGTAGAAAAGAATTTTAGATTGTGCATGCTACTAGTTTAATTAGAGGATGACGTGCACAGGGTTTAAATTCAATCGACTATAGCTATGCTGACAGAATTTGAAATTGAAACCAAGATGTACCCAATATACACACTCCAGAAACAGATTCACTAAATACATGAATTCAATATTACAATATTGTTTCTTCCGAGGAGGTTTGTACTCTTATCACAAGATATAATTCAAGCTAAATTACATCAGAAAATGCGATTTTGAACATTTGTAACATGTACTTGGTCGATGTACCCAACGGGCAGCTACTCGCCATTTTTACTTTCTAAAAACCGGATTTTTCTACAAAAAGCAGGTTTAAGGCTATACATGGAAACTACTGTTAGATATCATGTGATGATATGTCTTCTGTTTTATATATAAGATTAGTCCTACATGTAATGACAGGAAAAACTCACAGTCGCATTCTGACGCATGTTGAGGAGGATGGCCTGCTAGTATGTTAAAGCGAACATTCATTCCTCTGTAATGATGACTTTGAAGCATTTGCTATTGTATAACCCAAACTACGCACCTTCTGTGTCAGACCCGCCTTCTCTGCTACTCTAGATCTATCACAGGTATCGTCTTTTCTTTGAATCATCAGCCACATGGGCCATACATTTTGCTGCTCTACCACCATGCTGAACTGTTCCTTGAATTTTCACATTTTACCCCCATATATACAAACGTACTAATAGGACAAACTAGAGCACACTCGAACATTTCATGATCTTCTCCCGACCAGGTCTAGTTAATCAAACACAAATCGGTCTAGAATCTGGCTCAATTTGACAAAGTCTGGTTGGTGGAATGATGGTCGAGCATAAGTCGTACGTGAATCGTATAGAGATCGAGAATGGTCGAGCGTTATTCGTGTTAAATCGGGTAAAGGTCGAGTGGACGTCGTGAGCTAGCTCGATCAATGAATTTTATGACGTTGATCGAGATAAAACAGCATGGTCGAGTTGATTGAGTTGGTCTGATCGGCGGTGTAAACCTAGCATAAGAAGTGTGCATGCAGTTGAGTCATTTGGTCAATATTACCTGTTATTGTTGCATCTCAGTAGAAGTAATTAAAAGACATTGAATGAATACATGTCATTTACTCAACAGTTTTAATACCGCCCTTTTAATTTGAAAGGAACGCTTGTTTGTATTTGTAAAAATATATACAGAATTTTCAGGAAAAAAAAACATGAGGCGTTCAACAATGAACTGAAAGTTTCATTCATCTCGAATAAAATATTTGCTTACAAGAACAGAACGCCAAACCCACTCCCTCAATACATCCTCATCTACGGGACACTTTTTACTCAATCTGTTGAATATACTAGAAGGCACATTTGGATAAAATAATTTTTTTGTGTGCAAGAATGGTTACAAGTGATATTTTTACATTTCTGAAAAAATATTATAGGATAACAACGAAGAATTTAGTTAATTGTAGATGATTGGTTGCAGTCCATGATGGTAGGTCTGGACTTCGGATGGTAAACCATTCCACATTCTTATAGTGCGAGGAAAGAAGGATGAGGGATGGTAATTTGTTGGTGAATATGGCAGTATACATTTATGATCTCTTGATGAAATGAGGTTAATTTGACAGTTTATATTAACCAGGTTGTTTCTTATTCTATAAATGAGTGTAGAGAAACCTTTGCGCTGTTGTAAGGTAAACCAGTTAAGTTGCCATAGTATTTTGGTAACACTGTATTGGTAGTTGTGTTAATTTAGTGTGTACCTTAAGTTGCCCTTATTTGAACTATATTAATTTGTGAACACACATTTGTTGCCAAGGATCCGAATTCTAACTGAAGCCTTACATAGGTGTCATATGCTAGTTCCTTGTTCTTGAGATTGTTGGTTTTTACACCATGCTTGATAAATCTGCCTTGTTTGTGATGTTATTTTTGTTACTTTCCAGTATAAATATTTGGTAATGATGAGATCAAATGATACTTTGTCCACTGATTTAAGAATTTTGTTATGGAGAATATATTCAAAATCTGTTTTTCCCTAGATAATTTTATGTGAATGATTTCCGTGTTGAGGGACCTTGCCATTTTTAGATTTCGTCTAGATCAGATTGAATAGCATTACAGTAAAATTGTAAGTTGATTGTAAAATAGACGATAGTACGGTGTGCGAAGAGACACGTTTTCCTTGATAATGTCGATATATATAACGAAGAGGCATTCGTCCAGTACTGAACCCTGACGGACTCCTGATAGGACAGGGCAATTGCCGAATTCTTGTCGATTAACGACTTTCTTCTGTTCCAATTATTGAGAAGAGATTGATATCTTCTTTAACGGATTTGTTTTTTTTTTCAAAAATTTCTCAGCCAAGCATATAGGTCATCATAATATGGAAATGCTTTTCAAATGCATCTGTCTCATGTTTGTGATGTAATATTTGTTGATTTACAAAGTAATATTTTACCCAGATGAAATGTATGTATTTTGATAAAAAAAATTGTGTGATAAGTAAAAATCGCAAAATGTGTGATTTCCTACATTAGCAGTGACTAAGTTATATTCAAAGACATGTTTTATACTTCTCTGGTAGAGGTCATAAAAAGGACTAAATCCCTTTTTTCGAACATTTGCTGGAAAATTTTGTGGACTCGTCAGTTATTCGGATATCATGAAACAACTGACATTAAAACCAGGGTCACATGTTTCGCTATTCATTTACATTTAGGTTCAGATTCTACATAGATTATCTGAACCACAAGTTGTTCATGTGCTGACTTTATGATCTTAAATACATTAAAATCGGTATCTAATGTTTTCGTTGTCAGTGACAAACAGTAGTTGAAAAGAGGTTGTTTGGTGTTCTGTTCTAGTATGAAAATATTTTATTCGCCATGAGCGAAACTATTAGTTAATTTTTGAACGCATTTTGCTTTTTTGTCAAAATTCAGGTTTAAGATATATCTTTAGAAAATACAAACAAACTATCCTTTCAAGTTAAAAGATCGGTCATTAAACTGTCGAGATTATGACTTATATCCATTGAATCTTACTGGTCTCTCCCTTTGATCGATTCGGACTTTTGTTATCACTACCTGATCTCAGGGTTGGCAAATAAGCGGGAAATACATTGACAAAAAGGGACGTTTGAAATCTAAGCTGTATGACAAACGTGATGATTTTAACTTCCCAATTGTGAACTTTCCCTTTCTGAGCAGCAATATACCTGCCTCTCCAGCCTATGGAGTGTACATTTCACAGTTGATTCGTTACTGTCGGGCATGCAGTTTATACAGTGACTTTTTAGTTAGAGCAAAAAACACTGTCCCAAAAGCTGCTTAGTCAGGGATTTGTTCAGCCTTTATTACTTTCATCCCTTCAGAAATTCTATGGCCGTCACCATGACATCATTGACAGATATGACGTGTCTGTGTCCCAAATGAAAACGGACATTTTCAGCTAAATTTCACGTCTTCACGGATTTGACATAACCGGATTTGACTCAACCCCGGATTGACTCACTGATAGTGTGACGGGTGCCGCTAGCGGAGCAGGACATGCTTACCCATCCGGTGCACCTGATGTCACTCCCGGTTTTTATGGGAGTTCACACTGTTAGTGCTTTCGTTTTTCGTGTTGTCTTGTATATCATATTGTAACATTTTAGTTTTGTCTTCGTGAGTGATGTTTGTGCTACCGATTTGTCCTTGTGATTGTTTTCATACTATAGAGATTTACAAAAAGCTTTTCCAAATTTCACCATGATACTGTTTGAGGGTTAGAGAAGTAGCATGTATCATGGATCACATTGGTTTTTGTCTAAGGGTTAGAAAATGACATTAACCAATCCGCTACCAAACAGACCTTTCAAAACACTTTATGCCTTACTGATAGTGTGACGGGTGTCGCTAGCGGGGCAGGACATGCTTACCCTTCCGGAGCACCTGATGTCACTCCCGGTTTTCATGGGAGTTCACACTATGAGTGCCTTAGTTCTTAATGTTATCTTTTTATTTCCGTGCATTGTAGCTGTCTCACGTCCTTGTTTTGTCTTTGTTTTTATCTGTTACCGTTTCTGCCATGTCTTTGGACTTCGATTTTTGTAGTCATCGCTTCCCTTGTTCATTCGGTATTCTACTGCCGTTATTTCTCAGGACGGTGGGAAATAGTGGGAATTCCCGGGAAATACTGGTAATTCCCGGACAATACTGGGAAATATGCTGTCAAATGATATAACTTCAAAACATTGTAGTTAAAAGTGCAACAAATAGATCAAATATGTCTTAATGGATGTATAAATAGGGAATTTCATATTTTCCCACTACCATATGACTATTCCAAATAAGTAAAGCAATAAAGGTCTTCTGATTTACAGTATTAAACATCACCTCCATTCAATGTTAATCATTTTAATTCCTTGAAATGCATTTGCTTTGTATTAATGTTTTTACAAACAAGAATAAAATTCATTAAGGTACTAGTATTTGTCTTAAATATTTCATGTAATAACTAAAAAGTCAACTGTGAGATTGTTAATTACTAAAACAACATAAATGTCAATGATGGGCTTGGGTATGTTTAATTTTTCAATACATTAAATTGATTCATCAAGGAATGTTTTCATAACTACCTAGAATTAAAAATAATATGAAAAATACACCTGTTTTTTAATAAAAAAATTAATTGTATTTCAATTTCAATTAAAAAATCAAATGTATTTCAAACACAATTTTAAAGGATATATAAATTAAAAAATATATATATATAGAATTAAACAAATAGTTAAGAGTATATTTGTGTCAAACGACTTGATTTGAGTCATTTTTTTTCATATTTCCCAGTAATTCCTACTTTTTGAAAATAAGCAGTATTTCCCAGGCCGGTAATTCCCGGTAATTACCAGTGGGAATTACCGCCACTGGTATTTCCCGGCCAACCCTGCCTGATCTACTGATATGCAAAAATAACATAGGTAATATTGACTAATTGCAAATGACTCGACTGCATGCACACTTCTTACGGAATTTGTAAATTTGGACTCGACCGTACAATGACTCAACCGTAATCGAGGGAAAAAAAATGAAAACATTTGGTGCAGGTGACACGGCCGTACACCGCAGTTTTTTGACAAATCGTTTTACAGGTATTTACAGGTAAAATTATAGTTTCCGAGTATGCTGATCAAAATGTTTGGTACAAAAATAAAATATAAACATCCACTTTTGTTTGGAAAAGTGGACTGACTCGATGTAAAGTTCAATCAAACATAATAATTTCGCTTCGATTTTTCAAATCATCCCGGACTCTCAGTTTGGACATAAAATACAAGTTTATATGTGAACGTTGGTCTATGACGCTTGTTGTGGAGACTCCACATTATATTTGGGTTCTGTACAGTAACACACCTTAACGCAAAACGAGGGCAAGTGGGTGAAAAAGAGGAAAAATGAGGTGTCTACCTAATTGGGCTCGGATGATCCGCCATCTTATTATGACTCAACAGAAATTGCCGTACGGGTTACAAGACAGTGAGTAGAATACCGAAGGAACAAAGGAGTGGAATCTACAAAAATCGAAGTCCAAAGACATGGCCAAAACGAGGACACAGAAAACAATGACGTTAGACAGATACAAAGCACAGAAATAGAAAACACAACACTCAGAAACAAGGCACTCACAGTGTGAACTCCAGTGAAACTGAGAGTGACATCAGGGACTCCGGAAGGGTAAGCATGCCCTGCTCTGTTAAGAGCACCCCTCACACTGTGAGTCAATCCAGGAAATGTCATAATCGGCAGTCAAATCCGGGAAAATGTCCCCTTTCATTAGGGATACTGACACGCCATATTTTTCAATGATGTTATGGTGACTGCCATAGAATTTCTTGAGGGATGAAATTAACAATGGTTGAACAAATCCCAGACTAAGCAGATTTGGGACAGTGTTTTTGCTCTGTTCAAATTACACGCCCTACAGTACCGAATCAACTGTGAAATGAATGAAACTGGAGAGGTAGGTATATTGCTGCTAAGAAAGGGAAAGTTCACAATTGGGAAATTCAAATCATCACGCTTGTCGTATAGCTTAGATTTCAAACGTCCATCTTTGTCGAAGCTTAAGTAGGTGTATCATTTGTTCTCATTGGGATAGATCTGATGTAGATATTCCTTAAACTTAGGACCTTGTATATTTTCTGACATAGCAGTTGAACAGGGCTGTAAATAGCTTTTTGTGTTTCATAGTCATAATATGGTATTTGGAAAGATACTACTAAGGATACCAAGAACCAGCACCATTTTTTTGTTGCTAGTATAAATACAACATAATTTGCCTTTCAAAATAAGTTTATGAAGTTTGGTTCACGGGAGGTCCTACAACAAATTTTATTATTAATCAGATTTTGATGGGGTTTCTTTCATTGGATACTGAGGAAATTTCCAATCATTACTATACCAAGGGATTTCAAGTCACATGTACTGTTCATGAGATAAATGGGGCCCAAAAGGGCGATTCTCAAAAATTATATATATTTTTTTATTTCTAGTCCAGTGGTACTGTAGGTCTGATTACTGTTTTATCAAGAACACAGTTGTAGGCTGACTGACGTATTATTTTTATTGAAATTAGCAGTATTTAGCCATTCCATGCAATTTTATTATGTTTTTGCAACTTGAAGTATTATATGTTACTTTTGTAGTAAAATGGAAAGTGTCAGCAGCACTTTTGCTACTTTGTGAATGGAACTTCTACTGTTTCGAAGAAATATTTCACTACATCATAGAAGCACACAAAGTAGAAATATCCAAACACATTTATGTGAAAAAAAAACTAAAAATAGCAGGAAATATAACTTTGAATTATAACTTAGGGCTCATGGACTGTATTAGATAACATTAAAAATAAAGAAATGGGGTCATAAAGACGTGCATTTTGTTCATAACTTGGGCTACTTTCAGAATAATCTCAAATGTTGTCTTAAAAATGTATAAGGTGGTCTCTGGTCTTTGTAGTTCCTAAGAGTAGAATTAATACATGCCATGCGTGTATGTTTTTTTACATGTAAGCATGGCTGTAAATAGCAATTTCTCTCTATTAAAGCCATTTTAGAGTGTTTGGGAAGATGGTACTACTCGAAAGACACCGAGAACCAAAACCATTTTTTGTTGCGAGTGTGTAAACATTTGCCTTTCCAAATGGCTGTTAGTATAGTTTGGCTCTGTATGTACTATACAGTACAGCGAATTTTAACAAAAATTGCCGAAATCTGTCAAAATTGCAATGAAATGGCAAGTTCAGTTGCTGAATCTTTCATCTGAAAGTATGAAAATACATTTGAACTGATTTTTTTTTTCTTATAACGGATGATCTGATAACACAATTTTGGTAAAGATTTAATACATTGACAAAAACTGGGTATGCTGAAGGAAATAAAATTACTAGTAAGCGACCCCACCTCTTTAAAATGGTCATCAATAATAAAACCAAATAAAAATATCGTACTTGGTTGTATTTTAATCTTTAAAAAAATCAAGGGTTGGAATTTGATCTGTTTTGTCTTAATTAAGCTCATCTAATGAACATTGCGGACTTATTTGTTTTTGTTCGTAATAAGTTATGAAAGTTATGAAAATGTTGTAATACTTTAGTATATCGGATAATTATGATGGCATCCCATTTAGTAACATTTGCGGATCTAACCCTCGGAACTCTAAGCATTTCCACGAAAAAAGTTAAAATTTCGTGCAAAATTTACGCAAAACTGACCAAAAAATGGTCTGAAACCTTTTTTTTCTGGAAACTCATTGAGATCCCCCTTTACGGAAGCTGGATCCCCCGGTGATTTAACATGTGAAATTAATTCTCTTTCTTGTAGTAAATCACAATAGTATAAACCTGCATAATCTGACAAATTAAAGTACGGAATGCATTCGTGTATGCATACATTAAATAAGGGCCTTAATAGAAGAATACA
>MJUU01023076.1:25282-48251 GCA_002080025.1 Modiolus philippinarum
TGACAAAGAGAAAGATCTGTTGTCATCTGGGAAACAGATATCTCATAGCGATCCACAAGATCGTGATGTCGACCGTAAAACTTCTGTAGTGATGACCTCAAGTTATGGGCAACATACCCTTGCTTAAGTAGCCTATTTGTAAGCAACCGAACTCTATCAAGGTAGTCACTGTATCGACCACAGGCCCTTGAGTAGCGAATGAGTTGGGAGATGTAAACTCCGTATGCTGGTGCTTTTGGAATGTTGCTACAAAGAAAGAGGAAGTTGACTGTTGGAAAAGTGAAGTCATCGCGTTTGTCATATAGCCTAGTTTGTAGTGTACCTCTTTTGTCAATTTCAAGATGAAGGTCAAGGAACGAGGCTGATGTGGAATTATCTGTAGTATCCTTAATTTCTAGCTCTTTTGGATAGATAAGATGAAGAAAATCACCAAAGCGAGGATTGTTTAGTGATAAAATATCATCTATATAACGGAAGCTGAAATTAAAGGACTGGGCCAGTTTTTTATCTTAATTTTGAAGAAGCCCTTCGATGAATTCATCTTCATATGAGTGGAGAAATAGATCGGCTAAAAGAGGTGCAGTTTGTGCCCCATTGGAATTCCGATAGTCTGTTGAAAAACAAGTCCTCCAAACTGGACAAATATATTGTCGATCAGAAACTCTAACATTTTAATCACTTCTTCCTCTGTATATTTTTTCTGTGATTCTGAGTCGTATTTCACAAAGTATGCTTGTTCTCTGCCTATAACAATGTACTTATATCTTTGTTCGCCGTTCTTGCGGGAGAAACATCTATGAATTATATCTTTCAGCCGTGATTTCAGTTGTTCATGGGGAATTGTAGTATAAAGCGTGGAAAAGTCAAAAGTTTTAATGCTGTTACAGTGTGATAATGATCTCGATTTTAAGATGTCAAGCAGATCCTTAGAGTTTTTTAATATCCACATTTCATTTACACCACTTCTTGAAAAGCTAGTATCACAATATTTTTGAAGGCCCTCTTTTACGGCTGTCAAGATGGATGTTAATAGCTTAGAAATAGGTTTTGTAGAACATTAGCAGATCCAGCGATGTACCGTTGTTTGTATTGGCATTTGTGCAATTTTGGTACCCAGTAAAAGGAGGGGAGTTCAGTGTCTTCATCTTTGGTTGAAATCCCAAAAGAAAGCAAAACAGATCTATGGTTCTGCAATATCTCCTCCTTAGACAGAGTAGTAGCTGTGTATGTTGGATTGCCCTGGGTATTTCCAATGCCTAGTTCTTTCTTTAAACAATCGATGTAATGATTTTACAATGTTATTAGGGGCCTTATCTGCCGGAACAACGACATATTTGTCATGAATGGAGGACAAGTATCTGGCAACATCGGCATTTTTGAAAATGGATGATGCTTTAGTTCTCATTGACCCTCGTAGCTGACTGATTCGTTTAAGAATTATGGACCTCACAGCCTTAACCCACTCTGAAAGAGAATCCAGGTCTTAATCTTGTTCACGTTTAATCCATTTTCTGGAATAGTCCTCTACAGCATCCAAAAGTAGCTTAAAATTTTGATCCCAGTTGATGGATCGTGGTTCACGGAATTTTGGTCCCTTTGCAAGGACTTCATGGAGCTTAAAGCTTGTTTTAGTGCAGTGAATCTCTGGTATAACTCTGATAACTGTAATCACTCCAATTGACAGTTCTATCTTTTCTAATTTTTCTGAGATTGAAAGTTTATATCATGCACTTAACAATTTTAGTACAAAATCAATAGGACACCAAACTCGCTTTTCCATGAGAAGCTGCCGAAAATAGCATTCATACTGCTCAAGTAGTCAACTTCCTATTTATTTTTGGCACCATCCAAACAGCGCCGGCATATGGAGCTTATATCTCTCAGCTCATTCGCTACTCAAGGGCCTGTGATTTCTATGATATAGCCTTACTGGCCATAAATAGGCTACTTAAGCATGGGTATGTTACCAATTTACGGCCAAAAGAACGATCTTGCATCTTTGCGTGTTTCTGTGTGTTCATTTTTCTTTTATGGGTCGTTCTTATGTTATTATTTCTTAGTTTTTCAGATGTTGCCATTGTCCTTGGTTTATTCGTTTTAAACTGACAGTTCGGTTCATACTTAAATAATTTACTTTTACTAACGGTATAAATTGTAAGTTAATATAAATGTGAAATTTTTTTTACCAAATCTTGCTTTTGGGTACCCAATCAAATAAAGAATAACAAGAGGGCTGGAAAATGACTCGTTTTTGTCCACATTGTTTTGGACGAATACTATGATGTATAACGCAGGACAAGCTAACATTCGTTTGTCTAGTAGCATATGCTTTCAGGTAGAAGTTTGGCATTTTCTAACCTGAATATGTGGGATTGCTTTTCCTGTGTACATAAATTGAAATGAATCTTGAAAATGGATAATAGTCCAAAATAGAGCAATCAAAGCAATTTTGAAATAAACAAGTCTATTTAAGACCTCTGGAGTTTTTACCACATGAAAAAATTCGTATCTGAAATGATAAAATTCAAATTATTTACAATTAACACAGTGTGTACATGTAGAGTATGTTTGAAAAAGCACATTCCCCAATAACCTTTTGCTGTATTTCTTGGATTCGCAGTTTTAGGCACCCAAACTACCCTCATTTCCAGTTCTCGCGATTTCAGCTTTGACATATACTTAAATTATTACTGTAAAAATACTCAAGAATAATTATTTTCACGTTCCAAAACATTTATGAATAATTTTTCATCAATAACTACCTTCATTTCCAGTTCTCGCGATTTCAGCTAAGACATATACTTAAATTATTACTGTAAAAATACTCAAGAATAATTATTTTCACGTTCCAAAACATTTATGAATAATTTTTCATCAATAACTAATTACTTTATTTCTGTAAAATCGAACCGCCAGTCGTAAAACGAATAATCCAAAGACAATGACGGCATCGGAAACATAAAAAACTATCACACAAGTACGGCACGAAAAAGAAAAATGGTGTCACACGTACAGCTAAACAACACGGACTAAAAAAACATTTGATGAGCCTCTACATGGCAACTTTAATGCAGATCAAATCAAAATATTTGAAGGACACAATGGAAGTATGTGTGAAAATTGACAGAGAACAATCAAAAAGAAAATCTAAACTCACTTTGTACACAACTATGCACTAGGAAGATACTCATTTGATTTAAAGAAAATTTTTCTACAAGTATTGAGCGCCACAAAACTGTGTTTGACTCACTATTTATTTTGAAATGCCTGTACCAAGTAAGGGCCATTGCGGTTGGTAGGTTAGTACCTGTTTTAGTTATTTGCCTCTTGGACTTTTCTCTTGACAATTCTGTTTGGTACTTTTGTTATTACTCCTATTAGATATTGCAAGCATTTCTAAATCAAATCGATTTTTCAGAAGTCCGATCTACAGTTGATTCCTTTGCATAAACATGTAAAACGCGAACTCAGAAGAATGGCAAATGGAATGTGAAGGAAGAATCAGTGCGAGAGATTTTGAAAGAATATTTCATATCTCATGTCCTAAGCTGATTTTAGCTTTCCATTTAGATCATATAGGTCATTTGTACGTATCAGTTTTCAAACATCTTTGAGTTTATGGTCCTCAATTTGTTTAGAGTTTTATCTGCACTGAAGAGACATTAGTTGTCGAAATGGCCATATGCAGAAACTAAATCTAATGTAAGTTCGGCATTTAGTTATGGATACACTATCAAACTTTCAAATTTTTGAATTTTCTTTTTTTTATGTAATTTCAAAATTTTATTCTGACCATTCTGCATATAGTGCCCATAATTCATTGTGTCTGACAAATATGACCGTTTATCTGTTTACTTGTTTTATTTCGTATGTCATTACATTAATATACCAGGGTTCCAATTTTATAAGGGTTTCTTAGTTAATTCTGACGGCTTCTCTGGTTTTACATAATCTTAATTTCGATTTCATTACGCCCCTTGAAGTGGAACTTTTAAGGAACGGAAACGAAGTCGGGACAAGGCAAATCGCCTATCAAAGCCATTTCAAAATTGTATTGGAATATTGGCATTTTTCCCCATTTGGACATGACAATCATTCTAGCAGACCCTCTTCACACCCTCTATTCCCAAAAATGTACAAAGATGAAATCGTTTCTTATGAACATAATGATATAGAACATCTTCCAAACGTTAAGATTTTATCTGCACTGAAGAGACAAAAGTTGTCGAAATGCGCATATGCAGAAAGTGAATTCACAGTAACTCGGTATTTAGTCATAGAAACATCGGATGGTAGGTTGTATTCAAAGTCCCCTTGTATAAAACTCTCCTCGACATATTGTTAAATGTTTTTTTTACATTTAACATTCCACATGATATAAAGCAAACAATTTTGAATAATTTCCAGTTACAACCATAATTTGATTTGAACTTCACTCGGAACAGGTCTGTATTTATAGAAATACAATATTTCTTAATCCTTTGTGATTCAGGTTTTTACCACCATAACTTAAATATTTGGGTGTTGTCAATATTTGTATTGAATTTGCCATTCGTAGTAAGAATAATACCCGCGCGTTTATGTCATACAACAGTATATATTTGGTCTTCAAATGTAATGTCATTCAGAAAGATGTACCGAAAGAAAGCGAACGAACAGGTGGACAGATGACAGAATGCCCTAAGTGAGCTAAAGACTAAGTAAAAATGCTGAGTTAGGTTAACATGGCATGATAACAAAGAATTTGAGTTAAGTTTTATGTTGTTTAATAATAAATAACAAATCTCACAAAATACAAGGATAAACCTTTATAACTATCATCTATAACGATGATTCATCTTTCACTCAATTAATCAAACTGCACATTTAAAAAAAACATACAGATAAAACCCTCGAGGATATCGCATTAATGTGAAACCGTTCAAAAGCATAACATAAGAATATGAAATGAAATAAAAGTAGACTATTATTACAGTGTCTTTAACATCAAATTATGTGCATTCATCTTACCTATAACACTAGACATGGGTTTATTGTTCTCAGTTACCGAAAAATTCTACGGAAAAACCTAACTACTCCTCTAAATAATTTGCCAAAAAAGCCACCCCCGTCATTAGCTTCTTCAGCCTGTCTTTGCAGTTCCTGTCTAAATTCAATTTCCCTCTGTTTCATTTTTGCCTCCATGTCTATCATATATTGTTGATGCTGCTGTTTAATTCTGTCCATTTCTTCTGTAAGCTTATCTTGTTCGCCTTTAAATTGTTCTTTGACAGATTTTAGAGCTGCTTCTATTTCTGCATCATGTTTTTCTTGTTCGCGTCGTTTCTCCTCTTCCCAACGTTCATTCAATATTTGCTCGGCTTCTTTGTACATTTCATTTGTATAAAAACCCCCACCGTTATCTCTAACCATTTCGTCTATCATACGAAGGAGTTCTTTGACTTCGTTATCGCGATCCACTTGTCTTCCCTTATAGCCAAACGCTACGTATCGGTAATTGATCTTCTTAAGAAGGTGTCGAATATCCTCGTCATCTTCAAGAGTATTAATGTAACCATTGATAGTTTCCCCGTCACGCTCAAGTTTGTCCTTTCCCGTGAAAATAATTGCCAGATAGTTTATTAGACCTTTACCAAATCTTTCGACAAAAAATTCAACTGTTTTCTTTTCCTCCTCTGTAAACCTTGTTATTTCCAGAACTAGTATGATAGCATGAAGACCAGGGGAGGTAATACCGTAACATTTTGCTATTTCTATCATCACCTCAGTGTTATTTTTACTGGTATCGAATAATCCAGGAGTGTCTACAACTACGAGATTCCTGCCAAATCTATTTGCTCGACCGAGTTTCGTTTCTTTTGTGATAGATTTACCGGAAACTTTTGCCTCGAATGCGTATTTTCCTAGAATAGTATTTCCCGATGTACTTTTGCCTACTCCTGTTTTGCCAATCAACAGAATTCTTCGTTCATTTTTTGTGATTCCTGCAGAAGACAAAAATACAGTTACAATGAATAAAAATTTTCGTATACATATTATCCAAGTTTGATGCTTTTTCAAAGTATGCAATATTTGAAATTTTTCAGTTTAGTTTACGTCCGTAATGTTGATTTTTAAAGTCTCGAAAGATTTACTGAATAGTGTAAATTTTCGACTTAGACTACACGTTATACTACAAAGTCATTTGCGAAAAAGAGCCTTTTGTTACTGTTACTTCTTAAATATATTTAATTATTGGATATAAAATCTAAAGAGGATATTCACACTGAAAGAGAAATGGGTTATATTCCTGAATATATCAACTTCGTGCTGTATTTGCTTTGTTCGTTTTTGCATTACTCAATTAAATTTTGTTTTGTTTACCAAATAAATGCACTCTGATTTTTATACAACTGCAAATAATTGAGAACGTATTATGGTATGTTGCTGTCTTTGTCGTCGAGAGACTTTTGTTTTAGGTCAATAACTTCAGTTCCAGTTGAGTAATGCAGACAATGTTTCTTGGTACAAAAAGGGGCTTGGATTGATTATTGTAGTCCAACCTGTTTTTAAGGGACCAAAAAGGGCAAAATGGGATATTTTCATATATTTGGTTGTAGAATGTTAATTATTTACCGAAATTTGCTTAGGTTTCTTCAAAGTGCCACGGAGAAAATTTCCAATCTCGACAGATTTCAAGTCGCAAGTACCGTTAAGAAGATAAATGGACCTAAAAGGGACGGATTTGAAAAAAAAGTATTTCTTAGTCCGATTTTGATAATTTTTTTGCAATTGACTCTTTTTGAAAAAATTATCATGACACTTGACCATTAGATATCTGATACCTTGTTACCTTTCTTGGCTATTTTTGCGGGGGCCGACATAAGTACAGATAATAATGGAGAGAACCCCCCTGGGGCATCATGATGTTTAAAATTTCGAAAGTCAAAAGACTATTTCCTATATAGCAAACTGAAAAACATCAAAAATAAGAAATAAAAAGATACCGAAGTAACTGTTAATTTTTTTCTGCTTGTGCGCATTACGACAACTTACGTCTCATCAGTGAAGATCGAACAAAACCAAATACACATCTATAAATAAATATTGTACAGCGAAATTGGGAAAACACCCAATTGAACATTTTAGCTCATTATGAGGGTAACAATACCAAAAACCAATTTTAGTTGTTTTTCATGTTCTGGGAGCACATTGTGCTGAAATGTAATTTAATAAGCTTTGGTCAACTGAAACTGACACGAAAACTCCGCAACCGACAATACCTAAAACGCCACCAACAAACCATTTTACGATTATAAAACTTTTTTTTACTTAACACAATAGCTTGTACTTATTTTGAATATGTTGGATTGCAGGCTAGATCAAGTTCAACATTTTATCCTTGACGCTTGTGTTTCACAATCGGGTGAGCTTATCATTTCAAGCTTACAGCTTCTTTAATGATTAAAACGAAAGACCAGTTGTGAAATTATAACTAGCATACTGTTTTTGTTTCTCTAGGAAAGGACAACGACATCGACTCTGGCTTTCGTAACAACAATACATAAGTTTTACCTATATAATTGTCCTCGTTGTCTTTTACACAGTGATCACCACCTCCTGTCATACCTGTAATATGAAATCACATGATTTGATTTAAAGCTTTCAAGATGAGAGAAAATACCTTTGAGACCAAGAATTCATGGCCCATTTTGGTTGTCTCAAAATGGGCAAAAAAAAAAGGTAATTCTGTGCTAATATTTTCTAATAGAGACACTTAAGATGAAAATTTTATTTTGAATCGACAAAGTCGAAAATTATGTACCCGAGCCCTGTGGCATAGTTCATTGGTCTGTTCTATAGTAACAGTAAAGAAATCCGTGCGACAGACATTTTTGGTCTTGTACGTTGATCAAAGGTGAATGATTGATTAATGTATCGTGTGATGACGTTTTTGAGAAGAAATATGTTGTTTACAAATGTAAAAATCTGCAAGACAGTCATTAAAACAGGGAAGATCAATTTGATTGCTTTGAGGTTCCATTTTTATATGTTTTAGTCTATCAATTCATAAACAACATATTAACAAGAACACCACCTACCATACTTTCTTTTTGATAGTAAGGATATCAATTTAAGAAAAGTTTCAACTGACTTCAGTCAACAGTTTCGCTAAATGCCTGTTTACTCTTACAACTGTAATCCTTGTATTGTTTTCATATCGCAAGAATCTTGACAATGCATCTACCTATGTAATAATTTTTGTATGAAAGGGAGAAGTGTCTTGGTACGTTGTTTCAAGACGTGTTAGGGGTGTAAGTTTAGTTTGCCATGAAAGGTGGTCCAAATTTAACTTTATAATGCAATGAAGTTGTATTACAAACAAGAAATCTCAATTTGATCGACTATGCACAATGTAAATGAAATAAAGGGGATAACAGGAAACACCTACAATGGCTGAAAATTATAATTACATGTTACGATCTGCAAAGGAACTACACAACAAAAACACAAATTAGACAAAAGACAAACGTAAACAATGATAGGAATTCGGGACAGCCGGACTTGGTACCGGCACTAGCAAAAGCCAGCGGTAAACCCTTTAAATATTTTTTCTTAACAAAAATGCGAGGAAGGCTTACTTGACCTGTTAATTTTTCAAGAAAACAGCAAAAAAGCTGCAGATTAGAACGTCAATATAATAGTCCAAGCGCCGAGGTTTCTATACATTGGTTGTGCATCGTTTCCATTCCGGATTTGACTCGTTATTTAAACGAGGTCATCTGGGGTCATCAGGAAGAAAAATGACCTCATCCAACGTTGGAGCAACGTTCTACCAACGAATCTTACGTTGTTATTCAACATATGGGTAAAAATCGTTTTCAACTAACAAAGAAATCCACGAGGAACATTTCCAACCCACAAAAAACGAAACTTGAATGGAAATGAAGAAATTACTATCTTCGTCTTATCAGCGTCTTGGAACCTGTTTTGCACCAGATTCCTCCTCGTTTGGCTAAATAATGAGTGATCCCGCAAATGTGCAACCCATGTACTCTGTAATGGTGCGCTATTATTTTTCGACCGTGCCATTGGCATATTGTCAGTTATCGGCAGTCGTGATACTAGTAATCTCTGCCTCGACACATCTTTGCTAAGTTGAAACAATGTATCGAAGTTGCAGACAACACGCTTGAAAACAATAGTTAGCTCAGAATATTATTGCCAAGAAAATTAAATCATATTAAAACATGTTAAGCAAATAAAATGGATAATCAACTCTGGTTATGCAATTTCAAATAATAAAAAAACTCATCAAAAGGTCGTTTATTATATGTTGAAATTACATAACTCGAGTAGATATCCAATATTAAGATTTGATTTGATTTTTGTCTTACAAACAATTTGAAAGACACAAGAGTAATTAATATGACGAACGACAATACAAAACAACAAATGAACGACCACAGGGCACTCATCCAGTTGATTGTAGGAAAATTTGGCAATTAAAATCGGAAGGTGTGGGCATTATATATACAGGTGGTCACAGTAAAAGTTTGTATTTTAGAAAATAAGAAAGCCAAAATGTTCACTTTTGATAGTGCATCAATATTAGAAATTTTCACAACGTTATGTCTCTGGATGTGGTTTTGAAAATACTCTATTGAACTAACATTTCATTAACATTTCACTAAAGAAGATCATATCAAGTGTCTAGCGTCACTTTGTTGCAAGCTCAATGACACCAATTGATTTATTTCTTTCCGCAAATGAGTTTAAAGATTTCTTATAAAATAGTATTAATAAATTCACCTCTGGCTATTCCATATTTAATTTCATAAAAATGATAACTATGAATTATCAATACCAGAAAAGTTGTGAAATCTTGTATCCGATCATGATTTATAATTAAAGTAATTATTGTACTAAATGTATCTGTATTGCTGACTTATTCGTGTGAAAATTTCTAATATTAATGCACTATCAAAATTTCTAATTTTCTAAGATACAAACTTTTGCTTTGACCACCTTTATATATAATGCCCACACCTTCCGATTTTATATGCCAAGTTTTCCTACAACCTATTCGACGAGTGCCTTGTGGTCGCTTATATGTTGTTTTGTATTTTTGGACATCGGTTGACAGTAGGTGTAAGGGTACTTTGCCCCATATTTATATTTGTTGACGATCTCACACATCTTTGTATCAGTGGCCATTCATGTCAGAATCAGGATATTTCTATCGTGATACTCTTTCTATCGGGATACTTTCAAAAAGTATCCTGATACTTCTTACAAGTATCCCGATACTTTTTACAAGTATCCCAATATTTATGAAAAGTATCTCGATACATGTGAAAAGTATCCCGATACTTCGTAAAAGTATCGGAATACTTAATACAAGTATCAGGATACTTTGTACAAGTATCGAGATACTTTGCGCAAGTATCGGAATACTTCTCACTAGTATCAGGATACCTTTTTCAACTATTGCCGCGCTGTCAGATGTCTGAAAGGAACCAATCAAATCCGCTTTTACAACTAGACATTGATCGAGGAATTTGAATGTTCGTGGGTTATGAAGATCCTACGATATTTGTTAAATGGCGGATAAAAATACTGACAAAATTACATGACGCAACCGTAGTAATTTTGCAGTATAGAAAATCGTCATCTTAAGTAAGTGAGAATCGAACCGTCAGTCTTAATACGAATAATTTAAGGACAATGGCAACATCGGAAAAAGCAAAAAAATAAAGACATAGCATGAGCACGTCACAGAAAAGAAAAATGAAGACAAACACACATAGAAAAATGAACAACACGTACCCAATAAAAAACAATGGAAGAGATCTGGTGCACCGGTAGAGTTAGACATAGTTAGACATTAGCATATCCTGCTTCTTATAAGACATCCGTCGTGTTGAACATGTCAAACTCCGGTAGTAAAGTCAAATTCGGTAGAAGAAAAACAAACTTAGTGGCAAAGAGAAATATCTTTTGACATCTGGGAAACAGAAAGCCCGTAGCGGTCCACAAGATCGTGATGTCGACCGTAAAACCTCTGTACTGATGACTTCAAATTATGGGTAATATGCCTTTGCTTAAGTAGCCTATTTGTAAACAACCGAGCTCTATCAAGGTAGTCACTGTATCGACCACAGGCCCTTGAGTAGCGAATTAGTTGGGAGATGTAATATAGGGTGGTGAATATTGTTCACCTCTGGTTGAAGACCCTCAGGCGACATCAAGATGTAGACAGGAATATAAGCCTTGTCTTTGATAAACTGGAGTTTTCTATGTTTTGTCATATGTATATTCACTCCATATCCTTTCATTTTTCCATAGACCAGTGCTTTTGGAATGTTGCTACAAAGAAAAAGGAAGTTGACTATTGGAAAAGCGGAGCCATCGTGTTTGTCGTACAGCCCTATTTTGTAGTGTACCTCTGTTGTCAATTTCAAGATGAAGGTCAAGGAACGAGGCCGACGTTGAAGTAACTCTAGTATCCTTCATGTCGAGCTCTTTTGGATATATGAAATGAAAAAAAAAATCACCAAAGCGAGACTTATTAAGTAATAAAAAAAATCATCTATTTAACGGAAGCTGAAATTAAATGACTGGGCCAGTTTTTTTTATTTTGAAGAAGCTTTTTGATGAATTCAGCCTCATATGAGTGGAGAAACAGCGGCTAAAGGAGATCCACAGTTTGTGCCCATTGGAATTCCGATAGTCTGTTGAAAAACAAGTCCTCCAAACTGGACAAATAAATTGTCGATCAGAAACTCTAACATTTTAATCACTTCTTCCTCTGTATATTTTTCTGTGATTCTGAGTCGTATTTTACGAAGTATGCTTGTTCTCTGTCTATAACAATGTACTTATATTTACGTGCGGCGTTTTTTGCTGGAGAAACATCTATGAATTAAAACTTTCACCCGAGATTTCAGTTGTTCATTAGGAATTATAGTATTAAGTGTGGAGAAGTAAAAAAAAATTAAAGAGAGAACGTCTTTTAAAACTTCTTTAGTACAAGGTAGAGTGAGCTGAACTGGGTAGAGGGATATAGGAAGGGGGGGGGGTAGAAAGATTAATAAATAAAAAAGAACAAAATATAAATGATTTTTTTTTACAAACGTGAAACTTGCAATCATAATATAATCATAATATAATATATTTTTAAAAAAATATCCCAGGAAAGCACATCTCGTCATCAAATTTCAATGTGCTCCAGTAAGCTAGGCAAGAATTAGCACAAAGGCTAATATTAACCATTCTCCTTGAAACTCAACCTCACATGTTTTATAACTGTAAAATTATATACCCGTTTATAATTTTTGTTAACAACCTTTTGAAGTGTACACAGATTACCAATCAGATAACAATAACTGAAACAAACATGTTATTTGGAGTATATGAAGGCCCACCAAAGGTTCAGATTTTGTCGACTATTATTCTGACAGTCGCCAAATGGGTAATTTGGAAATATAGAAATAAAATTAAACACGAAAATAAAATTTTTAATATAAATGAATTAAAAAACTGGTTTCGTTGGGAAATTAAAGAAAATTTCAATCTTCGTTTGCAGCTTAAGGTTCATCATAACAAGTTCATCTTTATGTAGGACCCAAAATGGAGGACAAATAAATGTATTTGTTAATAAGTACTTCTTAGGATAATTTTCTATCTTTTGTACATGGTTAAAGTAATCAACATGGAGTATGATTTGAGATAAGAGGATAAATTCAATATGTCTGTGATTATACACTATTTGCAAAAGAAAAGGGGGTGCCAAAGTTTCTAACACTTGCCATGAAAAAAAATGAAACGTAAATATGAAACTTCATTTAGCTAACCAAATGACTGAAAACCAAACCTCATGTTCATATCTATGCAGTGCTAGAAACAAATATCAATATAAAACAGTAGTTTCCCTTAGGTAGCCAAATTTCCATGACGGCGTGTGAAAAAAATGGAGGCAGCCATTTTTCAGCCGGTAAGAATTTCTGATTCAATTGAATTTAAAGATGTATGCAATGCTTTTGTGAAAATCAATTCGCTACCGATATTTATATATACTGTGTGCACTTTACCATCTATATGATACTAATCAGTGAATGTTGGGCATCGTAATCATTCATTATTTTTCACATGTGTTGGTTTTGTTTTGGTTTCTCTTCGTTTCTTCTTTCGGTTTGGGCAATGTATTTATAAGCAATCTTTAAAATATGATTAAATTATAATAGTAACCTGATATATATCATATATGTGACATTTAATAATAATACAAAATACTTTTCTTAGAAATTGATCGCAAAAGGAATAAAAGTGACTTCTTTTGATTTGGAACTATTTAAGGTGTAGTGACATCCAGGTAGACCCGGAAGTTGTCCTTGGACTGATCTTTCATCTGTGGAAAGAGAAACCAGTTAAAAAAGAAATTATTACTGTAATTCATGTATTGTGGTAAGTCTATTCATTATGTGTTGAAATACAAGACCGATCACAAATCAAAGCGATGGATCTCTCCAGAACTCCATTTCCTTAGTTGATCTCCGTGATCAAGTATGTCAATATCTTCCACGTTCTTCACTCATTATTTTGTTTATTTTTTTTTCATTTCCAACGTTTAACACTTGTTATAGTTGTATTTAAATCATAATTGAATAAATACATTTTAAAAATAAATTGTTTTGTTGTTCATATTTTTAATGTTTTGTATGGAGAGTCATTATATTATGTCACTCTTCACGTACAAGTACTTTGACACAGGGACAATAATAGTATTTGCAATGTAGAAAAATATAAAATGGCAAGATCATATAAAGAAGGGAGGAGGTTTGGATTAGCTTCTGGGAGATACAGAGCAAGAAGAAAGCTAATTCATGCCACATCAGGAAAAAGTAAAACAGAATATAAGTGTTTGAACAGAGGTGGAAAATTGACAATATGCAAAAAAACAAAAAGCAGAGCATTAAATCGGAACACCTTAAATTTGATTAATGCTTCAAAAAAGAACAGTTTTCAAGTATATCGCTCTGTAGATGGAGAACTTCGATCTGTACAAATTAACAATGTTGCAGCTTCAGGATACAGGGTTATAAACCTTGACTGCCTACAAAAACATGTAACCGAAATCACTTGTCATGCCATTTTATGTGATAAAGCAAAGCACGTTGTACTTACAGGTGGAAATCCAATAGTTATTCAATCACAGGTTGCTCATTTTGGTGTGGCTGTTATTCTATCTGTTAAATGCACTGGATGTAATAAAAAGTTTCTTCTTGAAACAAGTCCAAAATTGAAAATTGATGGAACAAGTCACTATGACATCAATGTGCGCTCTGTTTGGGGTGCTGTTGCCAGTGGAAACGGATTAGCTCATCTAAATGAACAACTGGCATCAATGGATTCACCAACAATCTCACAAAATACATTTAACTCAATTGAAAAGGAAGTTAATCAAAGATGGAAATCTGTTATCGAGGAGGAAATGGCTGCTGCCATTGAGGAAGAAAAGAAAATAGCAATTGAAAAAAATAATTTCCATGAAGGTTTGCATTAGAATTGAAGTTGAGTGCCCTTATAGGGAGTTTTATCCTGCAATTGTAGCTTTTAATATACAGATAAAGCCCTACGTCTATTGCCTTGCTGTATCCTGCAAAGCTGTATCTTGTTTACTACAGGATACCGATTTAAGATACAACCCATTCCACTCTTTTCGGACACACAGAAATAACAAAAATATTCACTTTTATACAACATGTACTATATTTTCCGTTGATGAAGTTGTTTTATGTATTGCAGGATAAAAATCATATATTAATAACAAGTTATCTTTAGATATCAAATGTATTTGTACTTGGCACAAAACAGATTGAAATGCTTGCCAAAGGCTCGCATGTCACTCTGTTTCTAGTTAACAAGCCATGTACAAATACAGTTCATATTTAAAGACAATAACTACATGTCATTGTCTATTTACGTACATGTTGAAAGGGTTGACACTAAACTTTTAGTAAGCACAATGAATTAATAAACAAGATGTGTTTGTGAAACACTACATATGGCCCCATATTCAGATTTTTACCCCTTTTTGACCCTATGACTTTGACCTTTGACCTAATTTTTTTTTGGCATATTTATGTTCCACTTCACTAGACCTATACACATGCCAAGTATCAAAAGTCTACCTTATTTACTTCAAAACTTATAGCCAAGGTTAACCTTTCCGAGGCACAGACAGACAAACAGGCAAACAGACAGACAGGACAAAAACAATAAGCTCCCAATACTCGATCTGGGGGCATAAAAATAACCTTTCAATACTGTACTGCATGACTCAAACACTCATACACAGCATATAAAACCTCCCCCCAAAAAAAAGGATTACCAAAAAATAATTGTTTGGATGTCCATGCCATCCCATTACTTGTCGGGTAAATTCTGCTTTAATTTGTGGATGTGCATAAAAACTGAAATTCGCATTTTCTTTGTTCTTTTTTTCTTCTTTTTTTTGTTTGGCGATTTTTGTAATTTTGGGCCATTTGAATAACAACAATATTCCTTATCATGTTTGTTTATATTTTACACACAATGTTAAAAGTTAAATCAATAAAATCAACAAAACTAAGACTCTTCAATAACTGTGGCATTTAAGTGGTATTTCAGATGTAAGCTTTTTGCAATCACTTTGCATCTGTCTTATTTGGAAAAGCTGTGGAAAATTTTAAGCAAACATGACCTGATTCATTACCATGGTATTGAGTGTCAAAATTGAGTTTGATTGGTCACACTAGAAAAACAAAATCTCTAATTTTACAGGTAAAATCTATGTCTAATCTTACTGCAAAATCTCTAATTTAACAGGAAAGTGTGTAATTTAACGGGAACATCTCTAATTTAATAGAAACATCCCCTATTTAACAGCTTCAATATCTAATTTAACAGCTTCAATATCTAATTTAACAGCATTAATATCTAATTTAATAGCTTCAATATCTAATTTTACAGCTTCAATATCTAATTTAATTGCTTCAATATCTAATTTAATTGCTTCAATTTCTAATTTTACAGGAAATATGTAATATTAGAGGTAAAATATCTAATTAGTAGAGATTTTCCTATAAAATTAGATATTTTACCAGTAAAATTAGATATTTTGTGTTTCTAGTGTCATAATGCCAAACAGCATAGCTGCTGTCACTAAGGGATGACCATTTGATTTTAAGGGGGATTCTTGAAAAAATATTATTTATTTTCAGGAAAAGTCTTACAAATTAGATCTATTTTCAACAAATGTCAAATCAAATTATTTATTTCCTGACAACTAGGATCAAAATATTTCTTTTCACTGTGGACACAATTAACTTGTGTATTTACAAAATTGTACAAGCCCCTGTCAGCAACCTGACATAATTTGTTTTTCTGACAAAAAGGGGGAATACTAACCTTGTCAGTGCATGTTCTTCTAAATAGCTTCTTGAATTTTGATGAAATGTTACACACCTGTAGAACATCAAGAAGTAATATGGTTGTTGCCAAAAATTTTGAAGTTAATTTGTCTTTGAATATTTCATGGAAAAGGGTTGACAATCCTTATCCTGAACCCGTGCGTGGATTTTGATAAAATTTTGATAAAATGATATTCAGTTTTAGTACACCACCTGAAGATGTGCATTTAGTAGTAGGGGAGATAATTCATCTTTGAGTATTTTGTGGGAAAAAGGATTGGGACAAACCTAACCAGGGCATATCTACTTAAACAGCTACTTTCATTTTGATGAAATGTTACACAGTTGTAGTTTGTACATGTATTAAGAAATTGGGTTGCTGTCCGAAATTTTTCAGGGTACATATTTTTGGTTGTAATATTTTCTGGAAAAAAGGGGGAGGTATGTGTCTGTACTTGTATTGTGTCCACATACACTTAAATTTACACTTACATGTACCATATTGATTCAGGGTTCAATTAGGATAGGCTTTTGATATTTGGCATGTGGATAGATTGCTTTAAGGAGACATGTCATGTACAATAGTTGATGTCGCTTGACCATTGACCTCTAGGTAACACCTGGAGCGAGGCCCACAGAGATGGATACCATCTCACTGATGTCTTGTTGGAAATAGTTACACCTGCATTTCATGCATAAGTGGATCAGTTTTCAGTTTTAGCAGTAGTCCATATATCATATACATATTTTTCAAGGTTTTACCTTGCAGGAAAGTTGTGTGTAGGCCTGGGCAGATATACAATGTACCCATCACATTTCTTCCCGATCTGCAGACTAGCATACAGATATTAATCTACCATAATCATGAGGATAATTATATACCCTTGCTTTTTTCAACACAGGAAAGATATGTGTATGCCTGGACAGAGATGCCCACCACATTTCTTAATAATGTGGACACAAGCATACAAAGTGTTGTCTGTAATAATGAATGATAATTATACCCCTGATTTTGAAAGAAGAGGGGATATATGATGTTCAGTGTTTCCATCTATCTGTCATTTCTTCCGACCTCTATACATGTATATGCAATTACTTTTCAATTTGATGGCTATTCAGTGAACCTTTTTCATGTGTTTACAAAATACACCTACTATTTAAGATTTTGGGTTGCATTCATGGACTTAGCCATGGTATAAATGGTATGATGCACTTGACGATCTGTTGACACTTTTGTCTTTGGTCAAAAGTTTAAGTTTAAGTTCTAGTGGATCAATCCTTTTGAAAATATAACACAATGTTCTTTGGAACAGATGGAAGTCTTTTAGAGGTTTTACATATTGTAGCCCACCCCTTTTTAAAAAAGGATTCCAAAAGGGTTTGCCAAAATTGGGTGTTTTCATGTATTTTAATTTAGTATATTTGTTATTTACAACATTTTCATAGGGTGTCTTTCAGTGTGCTCCAGAGCAAATTTTCAATCAGTAGTATGGCAACAGATTTCATGTTGCATGTACCATTCTTCAGATAAATGGACCCAAAAGGGGCAAGTATAAAAAAAATTCATTCGATTTTTATACAGATTCTTACACTGAATTCAGCACGAACATTTGAATAGTATTTACACATTATATTTTGGAGAACTTTGAGCAGATTACAATAATTTTGTTTTTAGTCATTGGATTTCTATGGGATTTTTTGCTTTGCCTTCCTTTTTAGCTAACCTGACCAAAAGGGTCAGTATGAGCTATTTGCCCTCGTCCCTCCATCCTCTGTTCGTCTGTTAACTGTTCAAATTTTCATCAACTCCTCTGAAACCACTGAAGCAAATTCAACCAAACTTTACACCAATGATGTATGGAAAGTCCTTTACAAAATTGCTCACTTCTTCTGATCCGACAAAAAAACATGGCTGCCAGCCCGGAACTTATATTTAACATTGGACCCTATGGGAAAAACATCTTTTTCATCAACTCCTCTGAAACTGCTAAAGCAAATTCAACCAAACTTTACAGGAATGATGTATTGGAGGTCCTGTACAATGATTGCTTATTTCGTTTTGATCCAACAAAAAATATGTCCGCCAGCGGGAAACTTATATTAAACATTGGACCCTATGGGAAAACTCATCAACTCTTAAACCACAAAAGCAAATTGTAACAAACTTCACAGGAATGATGTTTGGAAGGTCCTGTTCAAAAATTGCTCATTTTCTTCCGATCCAAGAAAAAACATGGCCGCCATCTTGCAACTTATATTTAACATTGGACCCTATGGGAAAAATGTCAGTTTAATTAACTTCTCTTAAACCACTGAAGCATGTTTAACTAAACTATACATGAATGATGTATGGAAGGTCCTGAACAAAGAATGCTCATTTCATTCCAATCCGAAAGAAACATGGCTGCCAGAGGGAAAGTTACATTTAACATGGGACCCTTTGTGAAAAATGTCATTTTTATCAACTGCTCTTAAACCACTGAAGCAAAATCAAGTTAAATATACAGGAATGATGTATTGAAGGTCCTTGATCAAAATGGCTCATTTTGTTCCTATCCAACAAAAAACATTGCCGCCACAACTGAACTTATATTAAGCATTGGCCCCTATAGGAAAACGTTCAACTGCTCTGAAACCACTGAAGCAAATTCAACCATACTTTACAGAAAAAAATAATAAATTGATTACTGGTAGTAAGAAATTAGTTAGATGAGTGAACAACATAGTAACTAAATATTTAATTTACAGGTATTCCCTCTGTAACTGTAATTTGTGATGGTGGATGGAGTAAGAGGTCGCACAAACACTCCTATAACGCTTTAGGGGGAGTTGCTGTTATCATAGGTGCAGAAACCAAAAAAATATTACACATGGCATCCGTAACAAGTACTGTTACATTTGTAACAGATGTGATACTTTGGGAATAAAAGCAAATGAGCATGAATGTTTCAAGAACTGGAGCAAATCTAGCCAGTCAATGGAATCAGACATAATTGTAGAGGGTTTCTTGAAAGCAAATAAACATGGAGTGAGGTACATGAACTTTATTGCTAATGGCGATTCATCTATACATGCCCAAATAATGGAGCGTGTTCCTATCTGGGGAAAGCATGTTAACAAACTGGAATGTGCGAATCACATATGTAAATGTTTAAGATCTAATCTAGAAAACCTAGTTCAAGAAAACCCTGCATATAAAGGAAAGGGCAAGCTATGTAAGCGAACACGAGTTAGAATTGTTTCTGCAGTTAGATGTGCAATAAGAAGGCGCTCTGCTGAACAAAACAGAACAAATGCACTGAAACAATTGGAACATGATATCAGAAATACAATATCACATATATATGGGGACCATAAAAGATGCAGTAAGGATTTTTGTAATGTTACCATCACCAATACAACAAAGTTACAGGAGGAGGAAGAAGAAGATGATGATACTGATATTTTTGAAAAACAATCCAATTTTTGGATAGAAGGAACATCAATTGAGGCACAAGAAGATTCAAGGGGAAGGTACAATTTAAAACCATCAGATTTACAAAGTGGAATGCGACAAGATCTTTCAATTATAATAAACAATGTAGCAAAAAAAACAAGTAGTTTATTTGGAAACTACACAACAAACTTAGCAGAATGTTGGATGCATATACGTTCTAAATATGATGGCGGCAAAATGCTTAACCATTGCAACCGTGGAAGTTGGAATACTCGTTGTTATGCCGCGGGATTAAGATTCAACAAAGGTCCAACATGGTCACCGAAGACATGGGAACAAACAACACGTACAACATCCGGATATTATTTTGATAAACTATATAACCAAAGAGAACAATGTTTGAAAACCAATAATAAAACCAAAGGTAAAGAAGAAATCAGAAAAAAACGTTGGAAGACAAAAATGTCATCTCTGAAAGAATCCAATTCGAAAACAGCAAGGCAGCATTATGGAAAAGAAAGTATTCAGCCTGAGAATGACATTGGTATTGATGAATTACAACTATTAAAACAAAACTACTTGAAAAATCACATTGAAATCCCTGAAGCAAACAATATTGAAATTGAAAAACAAACCAAAATGCAAGCCTGTTGTCCAAATTGCAAGGAGGAGAGAAGAAAAAGAATTACTTCATCCAACTTTGGAAACATAATAAAAAGAAAACCTGGTTTAAAAGTTGAACCGGTTATCAAACAGCTTCTATATAGCAATTTCAGAGGCAATAAGTCTACAATACAAAGTTTCAAATCAGAAAAAATCACCATCAAAGAATATATAAATGTAAAGGAGAAGGAAAATAAGAAAATAAAAATAGAAACATTAGGCTTAGTTATTGACAAATCAGGAAAGTTTTTGGCTGCAAGTCCTGAAAAAAAAATGTCCTCCATGATAAAGATATTAATTTGACACAGGCTGTCACATCGACCAAGAATTTTTGTTTGGAAAAAAATGGCAATATATTAATGTTAAAACGCAATCACAACTACTATTACCAATGCCAGGGTCTGTTAAACATATGTAATTTCCATTGGATAGACTTTGTTGTAAGGACTGTGAATCCCTATGAAATTCACATAGAGAGAATATTTAAGGACTCAGATTTATGGGAAAGGAAGATGGGTCCAAAACTTACTAATTTCTACATGAAAGCATTACTTCCAGAGCTGGCATCTCCACGATTTAATAAATATCCTGGAATAAGAGAACCTGGCATTTGGGTATGCATATGTATAAAGTATAATGAATGCTTATATTATTGATGACAAATATATTCCATCAGGTTTAATGTTTTTGTGGTAATGATATTGACATACTTGAGTTTTGAGCCCCTGACCATGTGTCTATACTGTATATTCGGAGTAATCAAATAAAGTCATAAAAGTATATCAGTATTATAAAGAGGCTTGTTAAGGGGGGGGGCAAGATCGATATCCCAGTAAGTCTGGACTAAAATATCACTTTTAAAATTAAATGTATCTCATTAATTATTGAAATTTCCCATTTCCAGAGTAAAAATAGCCCATATCGCAGTACTTTTTGCCTAAAATATCCAATATCCCATTAAGTAAAGTGGTAAATATCCCGTATCCCAATATACCCTAAACAAGCCTAAATAAGACAACTACTTAGCCCTTTTGAAGTATAAGAGCAATGATATTGCCCATTATTTTAAATGTGTGTTTGCGTAGATTGTGGTTACATTATATATACATATCATTATACAATCTATCATGTTGTCTGTTGGTAAGTTGCTGTTATATGAAAAAAGGTTTCAACTTTAGGCATGTTTAGCAGCTTTGGACACCCAAGTGTTTGACACATGATTGAAAAGAATACAAAAATATTCCTATTTTTAATATATTAACCCCTATGAAATTCACATATTGAGTATAAATGCTATACATGATGTATACCAGAAAAATTATTGATACATAAAAGAATGAAGTGTGTTACATCTAAAAAAGAAAAGAGACCAAATTGAAAGACAGAAATTTTTCAAGTTTTGTGCACTGAAAACTGGTTACAGTTATAGTGGCCTTGGAAAATGAATTTGGAATATCAAATGCACAAACCAAAGCAGTTGGAGTTAGAGAATTTGATATAAAGAATCATTTTTTGCATGCTGAATTTGAACATTACACGTTAAATGAGACACAAACTGCATGAAACAAAATTGGATATTGCAGATAATGCATGAGATAAAGGAATAATTATCTCATTATTGCAACTATAATCAATTTTTGCAGTATACTTGTTCAATGTTACTAATATTTAGTTATCATAAATATATAATTACTGAATAAGAATCATAATAATATTTGACCACATTGACTCATTATTCCAAATACAATGTACTTGGACTATGACTATCAAGTTTACCATCACCTTATATGTTTTGATTATGTATTTTTCAGTACACCGAAGTAATACATTGCACAAATAGACCAACAAAGTCAACATCAAATCGGAGGAAAAGGAAGAAAGTCCAGAATGTAGAGGATAGTGATACAGATGATCCAGATAATACCATACTACCTGTTTGTTCAACTGTCAAAAGGTATATGCTTGTGAATGACTTAGTTTCCAACTAAAACTTTCTTTCTGTTAACATGGTTTATATACAATTATTGGCTTTGATATAGGTTATAAAAATTTATAAACATGCATAAACTATTTTCCTAAAAACTGTGTACATAGAAAAAAGAAGGGAAACGGGGAATGTGTCAAAGAGACAACGGACAAGGACCCAAAGACGAGTAATAACAACTCAAAATATGTATTTTAAAAACGTTTCCATTTGTATATAGTATTTGGCATAATAAATTATTTTCCATTAAGAAATAAGGGCTTTTCCCAAAAACTATGTTTTACTATTATGTCTCCCCCCTCTTAAGGGGGAGACATATTGTTTTGTCTTCTCCATCTGTCGTCAGTCCGTCTGTCACAAAGTTTGTGGACGCCAATTCTCCTACATCTTTCATCAGATTGTAACCAAACTTCACAGGATTGTTGACCATCATGCGTAGTTGTGCATATTGTC
>MJUU01023076.1:70197-85522 GCA_002080025.1 Modiolus philippinarum
TGTGTTGAAATGCAGAAATTTAAAATTTGTGATTACTTTTGCAAATTTTCTAATTTAATCATATTTATTTTAGGAAAGGGTCTTTTTAGGATTATTTGATTGGTTACCTTAATTTGTGATAAGATACTAAATTTTCATTATGAAACAATAAAATATTTTCGTACACTACAATATGTTTTATTCTATTTAGCATATTCTAAAAGAATTTGAATTCCTGATGAAAATGGAATGGTTAAGTGACAATTAAGATTTATTTAGTAAAAAAAAAATATTCATTGAGGCAAGCAGTTTACAAAATGTATGTTCTTACTTTATAAATACATGTTTATTCTTTTAGTCAAAACATGGTTCCTATGGGTATTTAAACATTTCTCAGATAATCAATGTGTATACCAACATCAATATCTTCTTACAAACATGGGAGGGTAGATCTTAAGGAAGACCTGTGTTTAATCCTTGGGCGCGTTATTATATTACTGTATTGCTGAAGCGGCAACTTTTATGTTGACATTGTATATGACATGTCATTCTTCCATTTCATCAGTACATTATCTGCATTTTATAAAAAAAAAAAATAACTGTGGCAATTTTCCTTGTCTCTACATTCTTTGTATATCATAAATTGCCGCTGCCTATCATAAAGTTGTCCGTTGCCTGAAATTCAGGTGATCATAAAGGGGCCATTGTATTGGATATTTTTCATGGCTTTGAATGAGGCTATTTATATATTCAGAACTGCAAAGAAATGTGTTAAACGGGAAAGGAAACCAATCTATCGGACTGTAAGCATTGAAACAAACCATTCAACTTTAGTTTCTTCTTTTTATATGGTATAATNCCTCGCTTAATTTGCTTTTGTTAAACATAATCAAGTTTTGTATCACTAAAACACGTATTCCGCGAAAGACAAAAAGTTGTAAGACATTCCGTCAAAAGAAAATACATTACTACATTTATTTACTGTTCTTTTTCGTTTATTTCCCTTGAAGAATTTACTCTATCCATCATTTTCCTCCATTCTTTTAAAAAATGGTCCGTTGCTTAATCTGAAAGTCGCCGTTTCTCCCGAAAAGGTCCGTAACGACTAGCCACCGAGAATAATTCCGTTATTTGTTATTTCAAGAATAATCTACAGAAATTCTAATTATTGAAATTGAATCTTCTTTCTTTAATCTCACTGTTACAGACACCAAAAGAAAACGACAACGTTACTATTGACATGCCGGTTTTACTGGATACCCAGCCTCCACCATTGTACAGTATACAGATAACACCAAATGGAATGTTAGTTTGGGACCAAGATGCTGAACCAATCCAGCTCAAAGTCCACTGGATTGACGTTGAAGGAGAGTTTCACATAGGGGCTGATAACTGCCGGTTTACAAAACAAGCTAGAATAACCTTTACCGGTGAGAAAACCGTTACCTTGAGCTCTGAATCACTAATTACTCGCATATTTTTTCTAAATTTCATTTAATATTTTTATTTCAAAACTGGAGTACTCGTTCAATGTCGGAATAATTGTTGCTAACGATACCTCTTAGTACAACAACACTACGAATCATCCATTCCCATATTTTATTTGTGACATTAACCAGACATATTATTCGCAAAGTTGTTCAATAATATATTATTTCAATAGATCTAGGATACATAAAATTTATAAAATAAATAACCGGGAAAACTTTAGGCTACCAAATTCTACCCTGTCAAACCAGTGCAGTTTACAACAAAGTCAGTATTTCAGCATATTGTACATTTTAAGCATTTTAGTTTCATATATATAGACATTTCCATATACAAATACAAATTTAAAAAATGTATATAATAATGGCCGCATGTTATATGTTTGAAAATATAAAACGGTTATTAAGACGAAATGAATATGTCTAGGCGAGGTCTAGTTCAAAAAGAAGATGTTGCGGAGATGTTATGTTTTTCCGCTGGATTTTTAAATTAATTTTATATTAAAAGGAATGGCTGTCATTTATTTTGGGTTCATCATTGTATTATATGTAAAGGATTTGTTTAAGTTGTAATAATTTGTATCCAATCCATTTGTTAAAAGTATTTAACAATAAAATAAGTTTAATCTAATCTTTTACTCTTTTCATTGCACAATCCGCGAAGCGGATTTTATAAAATGTGAAGAGCCAAAAATGGGCTTAGGAGTCAATAAACTTAAAATAAATTATGGCCATTCCTCATGATTAAATATTATGATTTTTTAAATAATCCAAAATGCAATTGGTTTGTGATATCGAGTAAACAACAGCATTTGGTTTATTTGAAATAAACCTAAATTTTTCAACCAATCAGAAAATGCCTTACATTCAAAATTAAATTATTCCAATTTTAGACTGAAAACATGTTTGTGGCCATACCATTTATGATCATGACAATCGAGCAATTGTCCATTTCACACAATGCAAAGAATTGTTTTACGGACAGGGACAATTGATACCAAATGAAATAAATGTTATAAAGATCGTGCCAATTAAACCTTTGTCATTTAACTGTTTTTGTAGATGTACTACTTAGTCATTGCTGTGTCATCCTGTTTTTCTTGCCAGGAAAGTGTGTATGCTCAGAGCATCAGTATGATATTTTCAGTACTTTTCTTAATATCTTAGCACATTTGATAACTGTTGGTTTTGGTGTTTGTTATTGATGTTCGATATCTTTTAAGCTTGTGGAATGTACATCTTCAAATTGATTCCTCACTGTAAAAAATGTACATTACTTTAAGTCATCACTGCAGAAGTTTTACGATCGACAACACAGCTATTGGAATCATCCAGATGACAAAAGATCTTTCACCTTAACAACTAAAGTGTGTTTGTTCCTTTACTGTAATTGATATGTTGAACACTGCGGGTGTCCTATAAAAAAGAGGAGATGCTAACTCTACCGATAAACATGTGGGTTTTAATTTGGTCCATTTTATTTTCATCTGCATGTGTGTCCCTACTTTTCTTTCATGTGCCATACTTGTGTTATGTCTTAGTGCGTTCGTGTTTCCGATGTTGACAGTATCTTTGGAAGACGGATTAATTCTTACTTACTTAATATTACAGTGCATCTGACTTCTTTTATAGGGCAAACATACTCCATTGTAATTGCTGTGTTAGGCTTATGTTCGTCCTTCGGAAACTCTATTCATCACGATATCCTCGAAAGATACGACAAGTCGAAGTCATCAATGAAAATATTATCTTTTAGCTAATATTTTCAAGGATTTAACGTTGCCAGATTTTTGAACGACTGACTGCCAACGTGATTAATGCTGTATACGGAATATAATATTACTCAGACTTTTCATTAGAAATTACACTTTGATTTCTGTAGTTTATGTGATTTTCGTTATTCTTGTTGACGTATTCCATCTTGGCTATTCCGATTTTATTCTTGTTTTTGCCTTTACTTATAATTAACAGGTGTATTGTTCCTTTAGCTTTACTTTTCTATTACTTTATTTTAATGCACCCATAGTTTTCACTTTATCAAGTATTCATTTAATGTTACTATAAAGGAAATGTTGCTGACATAGACGATAACGGAAAGGATAAAGGTCTTTATGTGCGGGAAAATGGAGTTTTGGAAATACATGGAAAAGAGAAATTTCCATGGACTAAGCTAACTCAAACTGCGAACAAAGCAGACTATATTTACACTAAAACTGTAAGTGAACTGCTTGTACACAGTTCTTTTTTTACGTACTCTAGTTTACAAATTAACTTTTCTGTGAAGGTTATTACTGTAATTGACTGAAGCTTTAGGCGTAGTGTTCCATGTTTTACTAAAAGTAAAATCATTTTTACGCTTGTATCACAGTTCGGGAATCCAAGCACCTGAAATGTCTAATTGATAGGGGTTATCTGTATGCTGTTGAATGTCTTTATGGGAATAAATATGAATATATGAATTAATCTTCAAGACCATTAAGCTTTGAAATGTAGTTTTCTTGTTTGAACTTTTACATTGTATTTATAAACAATTACACATGTAGAAATATGTAAGAATGATTGCGAGATCCGGTTAGTTCAAGAAGTTATCTTTTGCTGACAAAAATATGTGAATGAATCTTTCAACCCGGGCATGGCCAAACAATAGAAAAAATACTCGAATGCGTCGTTATTTATTATTTTTTTGCTTAGTTAACTTTGCTGTTAACATCTAATTTAAATCATGCCTTCCAAATTAAAACAATTGCCGACTGTGTTTTACACTTTAGCTGTCTGTCAGATTTTCAAAGGAGAGTTAACTGTTACCTAGTTATTGAGATCTTTAAGGCGCACATGTTGATATCTGTGTTTGCTTAATTGATTGGTAAGTTGATCATTTAAGAAGAAATTGACTGATAAGTTAATGATTTCAGTAGACTACACTTTAGCTATCGTCTAGACGAGCAATGAGGTTGTCAAAGTCGACCAAAATCGAGTAAATGGGATTCAAAGAAAGCATCATTTCAGTTAGAAAATGGCATTAACCAATCACCCACACATCTTCAAAACAACATATGCCTCACCGATCGTGTGAGGACATACTCACCCTTCAATGGCACATGATGTCACTTCGGGTTTTCATGGGAGCTCACACTATAAATGCCTTAGCTCTGAATGGTGTGTTTATTTTTGCGTGCCTTGTGGCTGTCTCATGTCTTTGTGTTTCTGTATTCTCTGTTTTTTTTGCCATGTCTCTGGACTTTGTTTGTGCTAATACCACATTCCTTGTTCCTTCGGTATTCTACAGCCGTTGTTTCAATGACTGTTTTATTTAAAAAACAATACAACTTTATAACATTTTATTTGATAAACTATTCCACAACAAGCATGCAAGAAATCAAAATATTTTTGAAATATGGCAAAAACTTGGAAGGGCGAAAAGTGAAATAATTTGAAGGCCGAAAAGTAACATGAACCCAGATGATGACAGAGCTAACAATAAGGGAATGTTCCTTAGTTGTCTGGCTGGCAAAAAAATATTGGAGCTTGCAATATCTTAATTGTCGTTTATTTTGTTCAAAACTTAAGAGCGTGTAAAGCTTTGTCTTTAACTGATTTCTGTGATTTTTGGCTGTCTATGTAGATCCTTTTGGTTATTTGTTCTCATGTTTTGTTTAATTTATTCTGATTTTTTAAATTTAATATGCACTGAAGAGACGTTAGATATTTTTATTTTTTTTTTAACCAAATATCTAAAACTTTTCAAATATGTGGGTTTTCTGACCAGTACCTGTGTCCTTGACATCTGCGCTGGTGAAGCTCTCTGGAACTAGCGGTCCAGCAACAGAGGCAACCATGCATTGGACACAGATCATTACATTAGGACAATCAATCGCAAATACCTCTTCATGCTTTGTTCATATCTGTTGTAATAAAACTGTTCAGATATGCCAGTATGATACTACAAAACACATCAACAATCAAGAAATAGAATGTAATCATTAGGACATAATAAAGAATATCTTAGATTCTCATCCCCCGCCCCGATTTTATTCAGCCCGCCTTAGAAATTATTAATATTTTGCTAATTTGTACTGATTTTCTCTAAAATTTACAGCAATGCTCACCAAAAGTGCTGGAAAAATAAAAATGAAAATATCCCGAGTGCCCTTAATTTCAGTAAAGGTTGACTGAAAACAGGTTAGGTTTTTTTTATTATGGCATTAGCATATCCAAGACATTCAACTGTGAGTCGATTATTCTAATTTCTGTATTTTGTCACTGTCAGATCACTTACTTATGCTTTGAAATACATCTATAAAAACTGTGTTTTTTTGTCATTTTCAGACATGCTCATATGAGCGAATGCATTTATACAAAACTAAGTTACAAGTGATTCATTTTTTCTATTGGTGTAGCATTGTCATGTTAAGGCTTTTGAAAAAGAAGAAACAATAGAGATGAGTTCGCATTTAATTATATTTACTTAAAAAATCTAGATGACGGGTTTGAATTTTAGCAAAGATATTAATTACACAATTTTGACAGGTTAAATTTTAACAGTTCAAAATTCTCAAGTGTCTGTCATTGTTAAAACATGGTCATGATTTTATTTATTATTTAGTAATTCAATCAGATCAAAAATTTGTCTCCGTTTGTCATTAAGATAACACCTGGAGTTGAACCAGCTACTACAGCGGGACTTATGGCTTACGCCATTGATACAACAACAGGCCAGTTATTATCTGAAGAATTCTTCAATACCAATCAAAAAGCTAAGCTTGCTTATGCAGAAATCAGACGACTTGAAGAATATACAAACGGTATGATTCGTAATTTGTACAAATATACAAATGTATAGTAAAAAACACGAAAGCAATTATCTGATCTTTTCACATATTTACCAGAGGTTCAGGTAAAAAAGGGTCAGTATATCCAATTGCCATCGTGTATACACCAACCCAGTAGTCGGTATAGCAGTGCTGACCTGAAAACCGATTTTATTTGAAAACTTACATGTAACACGTGGCAAACTAGTCTTTTTTTAATTTAGATAGAATATCGGGGTTAGAAATTTATACCATTTTGACCAAAATGAGAAGATTTCATTGCTCAGTAGTCTTCATATAGCACTGCTACATCACTGCGTTTATTAAAATGAGCTTACCCCAACATACACGTGGCACGTGTACCAAGCGGTTGTGGCTATATTATAAGTTATCATGCACTGAACCAACTAATATGATTATTTAGATAGTGTCGAAAATCGTTGAACGGCAAGCGACCTTCAGGTCGCGCCGTTCAACCATTTTCGACACTATCTAAATAATCATATTAGTTGGTTCAATGCATGATAACATTTTTGTGCGGTTATGCAAACCTGTTTGTGTTTAACTAAGAAAACGATATAATTACAAAATGACCTACATTAAACTACACGATTATACACATAAACGCTATGTCGACTGACCGCGTACTCTGGACAATACACAGCCGAATGATGTATTGATTTTTCATGTTGTATAAAGTCGTAATACATGGAGCGAAAACCTTTGAAAATGAATGCAAATAAAATATTTCATATAATTTACATGTTATTCCAAGTATAGATGTTTTTTTTTACTGTAAATATCAGGCTGAAATTAGTTTTACATTACGTGGAAGTAAACTATGGTAAACTTCAATTACGATATGGTTATTTATCCATGCTTACTGCATGTTTGTGAATTTTGTCTTTATGTACAATTCTTATATGTACGCTTTTGAATGACTTTGGTCTACATGTAGGTGAAACACTACATTATCATGATTATTGATTGTCATGTGTAGGGCGGACATGGTTATTTAGCAGGTGGTTAATCAGCCAATAGAATCCAAGTTTACATCCGCATAACCGCACAATATGTAATATAATTGAAATAGTAGGTCCCTGTCTGCTATGCCAGAGTTTGTGAGAAGAGTAAAATCAACTAGAAATAACTTTAAGACTAAATAACACCGAACTAAAATATGTACAGGGCTCTTTGCTTAAAACAGCATGACATTTAACTATGACACATCGTACATCCACTACCAAATGATCACTATGCTATGACACAAATCAAAACGCTAGACATGCTCAAAAACTATACAACAATGCATTTAAACCTACAAAATACAACTGAAAAAAGCTATACACAAGCTATCTGATGTGTATAGATATATGTGTGTAGGCTTATTGTTAAAGGCTTAAGGCTTCTCAATCCAACAATGACTTATTGACTTTGTTAAATCACCAAGACTTATAAACTGTTCAAGCAACAAATGCTTATAGACAACCACAGCAACTAATGCTTCTAAACCAACGTAGCATCTAATGCTTTTAAACCAATGTAGCAACTAATGTTTATGAACCATATTCAGGAGTGATTTGTTTTTAATTTAGCTGCAGCAAGTCAAAATGACATGCAGCTTTAAACACTATAACCCTATAATACTTGTCTACTTACGTCTTTGGAACAGTCGTCTCGACGAGACAATGACCTTCGGTGTTGATTTCGCTCTCTTTTATATGAACGGTTCAGTCTATGTTATAATTCGACGAGTCTAAGTTTCTTCATCCTTAAAATGTTTTTATCAAAGCCTATTAACCAAAGTGTACAAGAAAACTGGAGATAAATTGTGTATGATTAAGAAATCAATATCTGAGTAACGTCAATTATCTCATTGTCGTGAAATGAAACTGACATCGTTAAATTCATTGCAAAATGGTACAGATGATTTAAATTGACTATATGAATCATAGCGTATGATTGATTGATTGGGTGATTGATGATAACAGCAGTAGGTAAGTAAGCTTTTTCTGTTACACATGTTTATGTTAATTTTAATTCACAAAACAAAATTAAGATAACCACCATTTCCCCGAGAACAGCTTTTGTAAATTATCAAAATTAACAAAATAAAATAAATAAGGATCCTGTTTTAATTTGTGTCCAAAGCGTGAAAGTTATGCAAGCTGTTAAAGTAACCACGAAAACGTACCAATGTCGACCTGTTCTTTGAATTTTTGCAATCAAATTTTCAAGTGTCCACTCATAAGATTTTACAAATACACTTGTATTGTATGCATAAACTCAAAATTTGATTGTTGTTCATCAAATAAAGACCAAAACAAAAATCAGTGTAGATAATTATTTCAATGTAAGCACATGGCAGCACCCATGTAACTTGCTTAACCAACGTCCCGTCCTTCAATTGGAAAACAAAAGATGTTTATTGGATGGGCAATATAAAAGAGTATATAATAAACGAGCCTTTGGCATAATCGATTTACAATTCTTTCGAGCGTGCATCATAAGAGAATTTGTATTATGCTTTTTATTTCAGGATTGGCAGACAACACTATTGTTGGAATTGCAGTGCTTGAAAAAATTGTAAGAAATTACAAGTTAAATAGAACACATTTAGGAGATATTATTGCTGAACTTGGGTACGGAGATCCAAGACACCCTACACGTGTCAGAGAACAAGATACCGCCCACGTGTCTTATGTTTTTCTCACACAAAAAGGTAAATAATGCAATATGTAAAAGGAACACAGAAAAGAAAAGAAAAATAAAACGACAATATGATGTATTTTTCTGTTTTTTTTGTTTGCATTGTTAAAAACAAAAGCTTCTATTATTTTTCCTTTAAGCTTGCGTTTTCAGATACATGTATATTGGAATCAAGTGTAAAACTGAATCGAAAAATAAATATGGTTAATCCCAGGTTAATTTTTTCCTTTTGTCCTGTTGACTGAACCTTTTTAATATTTATAGGAAATTATGAATCTACATTCGAATCTTACCTCAGCGAATCCAAAACACACCTTTACACAGAGGCATTCAAGATTTTCGATGGAATACGGATTAAACTCCCCAGTTATATTGATATGGAAGGACCAGACTTTGTCAAGATTTTTGTTTCATTATATGATCAAGGACCTCAGCTTCATCTCCTGGATGATATTTCATCATGGGAAATTGGTAAGTGCATTTTTGTCTACAAAGACGAAAGAAAAATCGGCATAAGAAAGCATTTGTTTTTTTACTGAGGAAGGCATCAGCACAATATCGAATGGTAGAAAAAGAAAATTAAAAGAAATCTAATATTATAATTACCACCAAATAACATTTTAAGATTTCATTAGAGTAAAGGTTTGTTTATTATATTAATTATATTCAATACATCTATATTAATACATGGTCTTTTCATCCCAAGACTTCCATATCAGCCCTCAGGCGACAGCCGAGTTCTGATATTGGTCGAGGATGTTAATCGTGCTGATATGGAAAAGGTCGTGTCTTAATCTGTTTGTAATAAATAACTCGAGTAGATATATAGCCAATGATTTTCAGTTCTGGAATATAATACAAATTTCTATTCTCACTTTTATTATGTGTAGGAACTTTCAACACAGCCTTTGATACTAATATACCACAGAACTGACTAATTGATTAGAAAAAAAGGAATATTACTAATTCATATCTAACTCTCTAAATATATCACAAATATCTATTCTTGCAAAAACAATGATATAATGTCTAACTGTTTTAAAAAGAAATAACATCATCATACCTCCTGCGTACAAGAATTTAGAAATATTCAATATTGTGCATTTGATACTATATACCCATATGCAGTTGGGTGCAGTCATAACGTCGTCTTGTTGTTGCAGGTAACGAAAACAAAATGTGATTTTTTTCTTTTATTCAAATGCAGATTTCTCATTAAAGGCTTGATCTATTGCTTTGCTTACCATGTGTATTTGTAGAGACGCTTTAAAAGGAGGATGTACGCTAATGGCGTATTTTGGCTCTGTAAAATCTACGAAATTGAAAATTTTGCGAATTAAGTGAAAAGTTGTAGTAATTTTATTAAAAAGGGTCCAAATCAACTGTTTAAAACATTGGTTTACATCTTACGTAATTTTTGTGCAATAAGGCGCAATAGATTATAATACATATATAATTGCCATACTTTCACACAATATTTATTAGAAGTGAATGCTTGACCAGGATAAAATTTTGCAGAAGTTTAAGAATTATAAACAGAAATTTTCTAAGCAGCATTTCATGCTGGTCAAAGAATACGGCCAATGTTTGCCAGACTAAAATATATCCCCTGGAATATATCCACAAATGACCATTATTGACAATTTTTGTGAAAATGGTTGATTTTTTGCCAATTAACAGATAGGCTTCTGCTAAATTATTTAAATAATGAAAGGCATCTTTATTGCGTTCTAAAATTTGATCATTTTAGAGGGTTTTGAGCACCAATTTTTACTTGCATATTGAATTAAATTTAAGGGCCCAATATGGGCCTTAGTGTACATTGTCCCTTACTCATTGTTTATTTAAGACTGGCGTTTGTGCATAGTGGAGATCGTAAAGATTCCCAGTGCGAGGAATATGAAAGATCTCTTTATATTTTCGTTATGGTGTACTTGTTCATGAGTTAATTTCTTATATGGATATACCACAATACTTCCTTATATCGCAAATTTTGTAATTTCCAAATGTTAGTCTAGCCGCCCGTTATTGCAACGTTCAAGCGAGATCAAGCGAATGGCAAAAATGTTTCATTTCAAGGAGATGTTATTTGACACCTGAACGGGGTAGACCTGGACAAGCCTAAAGTTTTCCACTCATTTAACTTTCAGTATTAAAACTACACATGTTCATGTCGACTTTCAGCAATTTTCAACAATTTTTACCGTTCCGTTTTAATTCTAGTTGTCATCAAAGATACCCTGTTTCCTGATATTAATTGGTCCGTTCAGGACTTGATTGTGGTGTATAAAATTGGCTCCAATTAAATTTGTATTTGATTTAAGATTATTTCAAATGCAAATTTCTGTAGTTTAGACATGTGTGAAAGTAAGCATGAATAATAATAGTAAATTTAACTAGTTTGAACTGAAATACATGGGTGTTCTGAATAGTATAGGCTGAAATTTTTACTCTATTGTTATCACTATTAAACACGTCTTGTAAACTATTCTGTCGTTTAATTTTCACCGAAAACTGAGAATAGAAAGAAAACTAGTATATGTAAGATATATTAAAATTTCAGAAAATTCTACCGTCCCATATTTTCTGAATTTAGAATAAAATAGGTAAAAGTCATTAAATTTGCTGAATCTGTGCTATAAATTACCTCCCTTGGAAGAAATCCGACTTTAACATATTTTCATTATCTTTGGACAGCATTGCGAAAATGTAGAGTAAAATGCACTCATTATAGATAACTGGATGTTGGGTAGTTGTTTTCATGACAAAATTAATATTGATTTGCTGTGTGGAATTTTTTTTTTCAATTTTAAAATTTTGATAATACCCACTGTAATGATTCTATTTGTTTGTGTAAGTAATGAAAAAAGTGAAAAACAGAGTTATCTCCTCCTACCCAAGGTCTACCCCCCCCTTAAGCTGATGTTCCGAAATAATGGCATAGAGAAAGAAACAGTGCTGAATTTGATTGACAGTAAACCACGAAAGACCTTGTATGTAGAATACGCTGGCCTAAGAAGTTATTTTTTTTATTTTATTTGAAAGTTTTTTTTTATGCAACCATTAAAATGTAATCAATTCTACAACATCATGCCAATCAATTTACAACAATTTGCATAGTGTGTTTATTTCTCGGCTGGGGATGTAAAATTACATACATGTGTATCTCTCAAAACGAAACTTAGTGTCACTCACTTGACCGTTGCAATAATAGTGCCAGATCTGATGATTTTATTATGCAGTTGAATCGGAGTTTGAATCGGATCTGGAGGTTGTAGGGTCCAGGATCTCTCAAAAAAAGGCTTCCTTGATCCTGTTTCACGACCTCTACTACTTCTACCGCGTTTAGTCAGTCCCAAATCTACTGCCACGATTTGAGTTTCCTGTTCGTCCACAACCTCTACCACGTCTCCAAACATTTGTATATACCGTAAAACGGTTATTCGGTTTTTTTTTTGTTATTTTGTTGAAAAAATTCCGATGGAGATGATTAAGGAATTGGGGATTTGATCTTTCGACTGCGTTTTGTTGTCTTCATTCTTATATGTTGTTGTTTGAAGTAAGGAAATTTCTACATTTAGAACCTAGAAGGACAAGTCGTCCATGGATGTCCGTCTAATTACGATGTTCTCCTTTGATTTCTGGAGTTGAGAACTTTTCTCGTAAAATCGATTTTCCGTCGATTGCCATTTCACATTTGCCAGAAATTTTATCACATTTTAATATATAGTATACGCAATTTGTTTTTATATAATGATTTTTATGGATGTCCGTCTAATTACGATGTTCTCCTTTGATTTCTGGAGTTGAGAACTTTTCTCGTAAAATCGATTTTCCGTCGATTGCCATTTTACAATTGCCAGAAATTTTATCACATTTTAATATATAGTATACGCAATTTGTTTTTATATAATGATTTTTATGGATGTCCGTCTAATTACGATGTTTTCCTTTGATTTCTGGAGTTGAGAACTTTTCTCCCGTCGATTGCCATTTTACATTTGCCAGAAATTTTATCACATTTTAACATATTGTATACGCAATTTGTTTTTATATAATGATTTTTTTTTCAAATGTCATTGATGAGGTCTGTTTTACTTCGATACGTATTTGAATAACATTTATTTCTTGTAAAAAGGAAATGGTTAAATATATATATTCAACTGTTTATACAGCTGAGGATCCAAAGTAGTGATTTTGTCAATCTTTTTCAACCAGCGGACGCCCTTTTTACATTTATGTATTCAATTTAATGTCACTATGACCCATTACGGCAACTTCGCCTTTCATACAAAGCCTTCTGATTATAACAATAAGCCACGGCGAAAACTCAAACAGATGTAGTTTAACATTCACAACTCTTAACAACAATGTGAAAAGTGTGTTTATATCTCCGAAACGTCGACTTGAGGTCTAAAATTACATTTCTTCAAAATGAAACTTTTAGTTTATATTGTATTTCTTGCTTTATAATTATGGCTATTTGCCGTTTTGGTTTGTTTTCCTCGCCTGATCATATTTTCGTTTTTTAATACAGGTGATGAAGTCGTAGTTGTATCTACTGATTATGACTGGAGACAAGCCGAGGTCAGACAAATTGTTGAATGTAATGAATGTAGCCAGAATGAAATAAGACTGAATGGTGAGGATTCCACAGTTTAGTAAAATCCTGCGAATTTAAGAACATACTGATTTAACTTGGATTTGGATGAATACAAACATAAACAAATACAAATTTATTTAATTTCTAATAGATTTATTTGATATAATATTAACGTTTGATAAAATATGCCCTAACGTGGCGGTATTTTTGAATTGGCTATCACCTAAACAATAAGGCAAAAGGTGTAGAAATTAGATTTATTTATTGGCAACCATGTGAACACAAAAAGCACTATATAAACGGGTTTCATAAGAAAACCATTTCCGTAAGAACCTGTGTGTCAGGTACACACCAAATAGAATTGTCTTGGGCTGCAATGTAGGTTTTCAATGATACAATGAGATTGGGAACATTTTTTGTACATAAAATGTAACTTGATCCATCTACAATTGTCTATAATTTTATAAATATTACTCAATGAGAATCAATACAGTTTGTTTTCTAATGTATATTATCTTTACATTTAAAAATAAGTTATTATTTATTTTTATTAAAAATCAGCCGTAACCTGCAACCAACCTGTTTTGTGTCCAATTAAAAATGACATGTGAGGCTTAATTCTCCAATTGTCTGTTTTTGTTAAAGTAGTCCATGCAATAATCTTTGTCGCATTCCCGCTTTTAATAGAATGCCTTGGATCGTGTTGAATTTTTCTTTTGTATATACAAGTAACTACAGTCAAATATGACTGACAGGAAGTGCAATCTTCCTATGATCACTTTTATTTTTTTTCTAGATACTCTTGAGTACACTCATTATGGAAATATATACAAGGGCGTTGATATGAGAGGAGAAGTGGCACTTCTGACAAGAAATATAAAAATTGATTCTGAAGATGCTGTTGATGGTGATGGATATGGTGGACACATAAGGGTATTTACATTATGTTATGATATAATGAAAATATTCATTTAATCGTTACATATGAAAAAGGAAAGGAAAGGGGGTAAATGTCAAGGAGGGAACATCCCATATCCAGGTTAAAACGACCCAAAAGAATACATGTTATATAGTATTTACTTTGGGAACCGTTTTTAAAGCAGTGTAAAATATTTTTAAAACATTACGTAGCTACTGGTAGTTGTGCGTCCAGTCACACTGCATGAACAATCTACCTTTTTTACAGAATAATTATTATTGCACATTCAATTATAATATTAGAACGGACAAAGCTTTGTATCATGAAACAAATAACTAAATACCGAAGTTACTGTGAATTTAATTTCTGTATATACGTATTTCGACAACTTATGTCTCTTCAGTGCAGATAAAATCTAAACTTTTGAAGACCATTTACTCAAAGATGTTCAAAAACTGATGGAGAACAATTAACCAACATGATCTAAATGTAAAGCCAAAATCAGCTAAGGCAGAGCTTTGCATGAGGAATGGTGAATAAAAAGATATGGAGAAAATGCACATGAGGAAGACACTCCTTAGTTTTCAACAAAATTTACAAAAATTTAGTTATTGTAAGTATCCAAATAGAATCGGCTTTCGGGTCAGCACCGAAGTACTGACTACTTGGCTGGTGAATACCCTCGGGGACTAACAAATAAAGAAACAAGCAAATTAAAACAAAAACACATCATCAGACATCGATGACACAAACATTAATGGGTCTATTGCTGGCATGTCAGTTAACTGCTAGTAGTCTATTGTGATTTCCTGTTTATATT
>MJUU01023076.1:85535-105424 GCA_002080025.1 Modiolus philippinarum
TTAGGATGGAGGTTTGGGTCCAATAAAACTAGTTTAACCCGCCGCAGCAGGTTTGCGCCTGTTCTAAGTCAGGAAATTTACTAAGCCTTTGTGTGTCTTGTCTGTTTTCTACGTTGTTTACTTTTTGTCTATAGGAGTATTTCGCTGAACTTGATTACTCTTTATTTAGGTGCCGACTCCGATCTGCCATTTGGTGTGGGGCTTCCTCACTATTCATTGAAGATCCTATGGTGGATTTGACTTGTTATTACTCCCCTTTGGGTCGTTGTCTCTGACACATTCCTCGTTTCCCTCCTTTTTTCTTTTATACACATTACTTCTGTGAACCCAAGAGAATGATTATTTGTGTTCTTCAGGGTGCTCGCTTGTCATGTTTGTGCTTCTGTCGGATTTTTGAATTATTTTGATTTGTTTTATATTCAGTTCAAAAGCATGAAACATTGTTATGTTTAACCTTTAAAAGAAATCAGAAGATTTCATTTTACGCTAAATTTTAAATGACTTATATGTCAAAACGAGATCGGCAACTTATCATATTTTGTCTTTTACCCTTTTGGCTTATCTAAACATTACCTATACCTGAAACCCTAGTTATTTTTCAAATGGACCATCGAACATCCTTAAGTGCATATTCAATAGGCCGTGTCGAAAAATCATTTGATTCGCGACTTCAGTTTCGGCTTTTGAATACAATCAAACAGTTCAGGTTATCAATCCAACACGGCAAGTGTTGTCCGTTCTGGACACAGTTCTTAACACTGTTCATATTTAAATTACTAGTTCATTGTTTACCGTAACACTACACTAATTTTGATAGAATTAAAATGTATTCAGTTTTTAAGTTAGCTTACGATACGAGTGATAACCGGAACGAAGAGTGTTTGTACCTCCACTTTATGGGAGAGTTCCAATTAAGGACAAGCACTTCATGGAAAGTGCTATACAGGCACGCACAGAACCCAGTTTTACTAATTCCAAGTTAAGGATCACTTGATCTTTATCTATATCTTTTAATACTACATGTACAAGAATTCTTTATTCACATTTAATGATTTAAAGGCAAAAAAGAGACACCCCAGTCTACCCTCTCCTTAATATAAACTTAATATGATAATTGTTATGGAATATTATTAAGTAACCAATTCAAACGATATGATATATATTAGGAGATTTAGACGGCTGAGATTAGACTAGAAGCACTTTTCATAATAACTCCTGTTCTTTATTAGTTTATCGTTATTTGTTTTTTTATGAAATACAAAATAAAACCAATTTGCCTATATAACATTAAACCTTCACAAGTGACAAATATAAACTATAATCTAGATTTTGTGATGCCTTCAATAAATTACAGAATACGGAAGTACTCTTGTGCAAATAACCGTTGGTAATTTTACTGATGTTCTCGTATTTGTTTGAGAACAGATAGTGTTTTTATTTCTATGAAAACAGATAGCCTCCTTAAATCTGTCTGTCGTCCTATGCACCATAAATGAATACGTCCAAAGCAAATATATCTACCCTTGTCACAATTTATACGTTTGTGTACGATTTCAATACGAACATACACACTTATGCCTTGGAAAATTATGGCATGTGACTGTATTTTTCGGATATTGTAGGCGTTTGCTGTTAACCTTTTTATTCTATACAAACGGCATTCTTACTCCTAAAACCCAAAACTGCACAATCGAAAGGAAACCCACTTCAAATTATTTAATAATTTCTATTCACAGATTATGTACGGATTTAAAAGTGCCCATGTCCAAGGTACTGAGCTAGTAAATCTTGGAGCAGCACAGGTGCTTGGTAGGTTAAAAGATATATTATAATTTGGTGTTTATGCAACAATAAGATTGTACTTATCAAAACTGTTTTTTTCACATTTGCTGAAAATCACTTAAGTCATCGACATTTGATCTGCACTAATGAGGCATAAGTCGTCGATATGCGCATATGCAGAAAATAAATTAATAGTTACTTTGGTATTTTGTTATCTAATGTAGGAGGGAGGTACTTGTTCATTTTTGTATAAGGTTAACAATCGACCTTTTTTAAAACTAATGTATTCAAAGATGAAAAACAGTTGTGCAGTATGCAAGATTTTCTGATAGATCATATATTTGTCACACTTTCACGTGCTATTCATCAACCGGTATACCAATGGGAACGGATTGTGCTCCTCTTCTCGCAATCTTGTTCTTATACTCCTACGACGTAAAGATGCTAGATCCTTCAGTCACCTTTTTGACAAATAAATTATGTTCTTTCTATTTGTAATAAATCTTTTGCTAAATGGACCTCTTCAATATATCGTCATTAATTAAAGATGAAGCAGCAAATGAAGCTGCAAGATCAACACCCTTTAGGACTAACTTAGCAAATTTCACGAAAATCTAACTTCTCCTGCTCACAAAGTGTATGTTGATTCATTACGCAAGAGCTAGCACTAATTATGTAGACTTTCTAAATAGACACGGTTATCTCCGTGACCACCTTATTAATCAAGGCCTCAAACAATTCCGTCTCATGCAATCATTTAAAGAGTTCTTTTAATTGATATAAGCCCTTTGTGGATAAATTTGTAGTTTCGGTTCAAAAAGATCATTTATTTTCTTTGTACTAGGATAAGCATATCTTTTCATTGTCGGCTACTTTTCAATATAATTTGCTGTTGACTAACTACCGAAAACAGTCGCAATGGAAAGGGGGTGGGGAGTAGCACGTAATAACACCTGTTTAGCCGAGAAATTCCTGTTTGTGTGCAGTTTTTTTTTGTTATTTCCCCCATATTGATCAGATAAAGCCTACCACATAAACCTTTACATTGTAATCACTGTAATAATTCCATCTGCTTCAGCAATGCACAATAAAAAAATCTACTACTAATACACCATTTAATTGTACTTGATATGTGAGTCTCCATTACTTCGATCAATGAAACTGAAAATAATGCAATTCGCGTTTGAAATATTACATTAATGTATTAACGTAGCATTAGTAAGCACATTTTGTATTTATTTCAGGTCGTTATCCATTACATGTACACCTGTGTCATGATGTCTATGGTCGACATTATTTCAGACAGAACTCCATTCATCATTCTAATACACGCTGCATTACAATACACGGTACACACAATGCAACGGTAATGTCAATACTTAAATGATTAATTATTAGACACCAAGCAAACTTTGCCAGAATAATAAAACCCAATAAAACAAATCTTTTAGAGTAACAATTGGCAATAATTACTTGAAAAACCCAGTAGAAATTGGAATATAACAGAAAAATTCAGGATATTTTGTACGAAAACAAATTTCGATTTGAAAATGATGTCCACCTTAGAATATCGAATATCAAGAAATGACTTTTGGCTGCTGTTGTCCTTAAAGAATCAATAGTTATTCTTAGGCCATGAAAAGCAAGTTTAAGAAATATTGGATTAAAACTGGACGGTTTCATTCCCTAATGATCATATGGGTATTCCAACGAAAATAAATGAATATTCGCATTCAATGAATAAAACGGTGCAAAAAGATAGTTATCTGTTTCAATAACAAGAAATTGAACTTTTAACCCCCCCCCCAAAATAGATTAAGGATAAATTGAAATCATTAAAAATTACAATTTTTCCACTTTCGGTATTTTTTTTCTTCGCATTTACCAGTTCTATTGAGATCTAAGGAAAAACTAGTTCAAAATTATTTAGAGTTGCGGCGCTTTGGCCACAAATTGAGATTAAGTACGAAGAAAATTAAAGAAAACTGCAAAAATAAGTAAAAGTTAAAATTGCCGTTCATCTACGTGCATTCATTAATCTATTTGAAACTTTTTAGTTGTAATTTAAATAAAACCTTTGACATGGGTTTTCATGCACCATGTCATCATTATGTATTTGTGCAATGAAAATTGATAAGTCACAAAACTTTGTTTACAAAATTTCTTCGTTGGAGTACCAAATGATCGTTTTGAGTATGTTCTTGCAATTTAACAACTTAAACGATTGATTTCAACATGTTTAGAAAAAATCCTGCAATTTTTTTTATCGATGTCTCACAATGTATTTTAAGGGAAATCAAGACAAAACTAAAAAGGATTAATTTCAATGTACATATTTGAAATCTTAAAAGAATGTTTCCTGAATTGACCTAGGATTACCTAATCTTGTAAAAAGAACATACAATGTTCCATTGAAAGTTCATGATTTCGAGGATAAGGTAATGTGGTGTCGTTATAAGAAAAGAAGCGAACAAATGAACTTAGTTATATATATATATATTTTTTTTTTTCTTCTCTTCAAGCTTTTTAAATCATATATTTTACAAGGTATCAGAGAACGTGTGTTATTTAACGAAAGGTCATGGATATTTTTTGGAAGATGGTGGTGAAAGAGACACACATATCTATGGAAATATAGGACTTGGTCAGGAGATAGGCTCTCTAGTACCGACGGATGAGTATGAATGAATTGATTTAATTCTATCAGTTTTTATACATATTTCGGTTAATGGTTTTTCAAATTTTATGATTTGGTCTGTACTGAAGAGACATAAGTTGTCGAAATGGCCATATACAGAAACTTAATTGTCGGCTCCTTCGGTATTTTGCTATTTTCAACGATTTCATAAAATATCAAATGATGAAATTTTTATCGGCTGTCCAAAGAGGGTTACAACTCAACAATTGCACCATGAGTTCTATTATGGAGTGTATTTTAATGTCAATATATACAGCCCTTACAACAATTACAAAATGTGAACATTACTTACTTACTTAGTACTTTTCGTCTCAGCTGAGACATAAGGCCGTGATTGGTTCCCGTCTTTTATGTCTTCATTTTGTCAGCTTCTAGGCCTCTCCCTACGTAAGCAGTCTATCTTTTAACTCTGCCATATTTTTTCACTGTTGTTTCTAGCAAACCATTTTCGTTTTGCGGGTGAATTCCACATGTGCACAATAATCAGGTGAAGGACACATGTGCGCAATCTTAGGCAGTCGTTGCTGGTCCATCGTGAACACATGACTTAGCAATCCCGGTCGTTTTTATGTAATCTGAACAATTATTGGCACAATTATGATACAAAAATAAACCTTAATGAAAAGGATATTATTTGAATCTTTTAAGCTTAAATACATATTATAAAACTTGTAAAACTTAGGCATATAAGTTGTACTATATGAAAATGTTTACACTTGATTTCATAATTTTATTATGCCAAACTCCTTACTTTTGACTCAATAAGTTAACTGTGGTTGTTTAAATGTCGTCATCGTCTTCCATAAGTCTTTACGTCGGGCAACGGATGACAGCGATTGTAGGAACACTTTGCCAGCTAACTTTATGTTTGCTCGCATTCATAAATGATAGACATACCAATGAATTCCGCTCAAGCTGGTGCTAGAAGTGGTCTTGAACTTACTATGATGTATGAGTAATGTATGAGTAACGTACTTTACTACTTCATTGCTGAAGGCCTCATGGTGACTTAAAGATAAATAACTAAAAAAAAGATGTTGTTCCATTGCTTTTTTGACTATGTATTAATAGAGACTTTGTCTTATGTGCATTTACTCCTTATCCCTTTACTACTTTTTTTTCAAATGCAATTTGTACATTAAAATACCAATAAACTTTGTTAAATGGTATTTTCCTTGATACTGTATAATTTGTTTTAAAGGAAACCCTCCACCTTCTGGATTACTAATCCCAATACAGTCGTAATAGATAACGTGGCCGCAGGGGGTGATGTAAGTTAAGTTTTTATATTTTTAATTGCTAAAAAACAGACTCACACATAACAACTATGTAGAATAGTGCCACAAAACAGATATCGTGCGGCGTCGTTAAGATGACAAAGCGTAAATATATTAGGACCTATATTTAAGTGACACCGGTCTTCGAATGGTCATTTGCAGAAACTGCGATCTATTTATATTGTTATGTTAGGAAAATAATACTCGGAGTAGCTCACTGGAAAAGGTATTGTGATCGTATTTGTCTCTTAAAGTGATCAACGTATGTAGAAAATTCTAAATTGCTTTCAACAGTTTCAAATAATATGTTCCTCATTTGAAATAACTTGATTACATTTGGAGGATAAAAAATTCCCCGCATTCAGATATATGCTCTTTATTTTGTTTAGATATGGTGAACTTGTATATCTCATGTGTACACTTTGTTTATAAGTACATTGTATTATCTAAATCTATGTAAATTTTATAACCTAAGACTTAACCCCACCCCCCACCCTCTCGAAGTTTTGTCCCCAGCTTTATTTGATTTTACTGATTATTCAGATTCCGTTTGTTTTATGCAATTTAAACATTTTTTGAAGTTATGCATTTCCTATGTTTGGGTTCTAGTGCTTCTGATGAGGAAGTAATTTCCGAAATGGCTATACAACACATTAACATTATTGCAGCTGGAGTTAATATATGTGTTTTGGTCTCACGTTCATTTACTCCAAATCCTTTTTTAATATATATTAAGGATCCAAACTAGTTAAAGATATTTAATAGACTGCAACACCTAACCTGATTGATGAATCTTATTTTGTACATCCTAAGGACTGAAAGTTCCACGTATGAGGATATATATATATACATATTCATGCTATCAATTTATTCAGAAAGGATAATTTGTTGAAAACATGGCTACAAAATAGGAATTTCAATTAAGATATTACTTAAATATATGTAAGCTAAGTGTATATTACGTATTGCAAAAACTATCATTATTCCTAGATTTTAAATTTATAACAAACAGCTAAAAAACTCGAGACCGTTGCCTGATATTACCCATTCAGGAGTCAATTTTTTGTGAATATATAGTATTTCATATTTGAATTTGATATATTTACAACATACATTTTCTGTTTTAGGCGTTTGGATTTTGGTTTGTATATCCTACTAAACCAATGGGGCCTTCAGCAGATCTTGGATTTATGATGAACCAAGAAGCTCAGCTAACAAGAGTAAAGGAGTTCCATAACAACGTAGCACATTCATATGATTTAGTATGTTGAAATTTGATTGATCATCATAATCAGAACTGTTTGATTTACACAAATAATATTATATGTTATTCGGGAATCTTCACAGGGGATACGGGTTCATATTCCCTGTCTGTGTTTTATATCCCCTGAGCCGTCAGGCGAAGGGGATATAGGGCACAGACAGGGAATATGAACCGGTATCCCCTGTGAAGCCCAAATAACTTCTATATTCTGCTAGAAGTGCGATAATTTTTCTTTTAAAATCTTTTAAAAATTGTGATTTTGCTACCACGGGGAATACGGTCTCATATCCCCTGTCAAGGTAACCAATTAAATTCAGGACTTACCTGGATATTTCACTTTAGCAGAATATTATATGATAACTTAGTTGTCGATATGGCTATATGTACAAACTAAATTTAACAGTTACTTCAGTTTTTTATTATTTATTTCCACTGTGTCATTGCCTCTGTTGGTAGACTGTAAGGGTAGTCAGCAAACCAGTAGTCAGTAGTTCGGTGCTCACTCCCAAACCGAAGTACTGGCTAGTGGGGACTTACAGTATACCATACAAAAGGTTAAAACATATTATCGCTAATTTGCTTGATTTTCAATTGTTCCGGAGCGACGATAATTCTATTATCACTGCACTGCGTTGATATGAACATATTATCGTCAATCTCTATGGAACGTAAGCAATAGCGTATTAATATGACATCGCGTGACGTTTCGTGAAAAAAATAATCCTATCAAAAAAGCATAATATTTCACTATAAATTACATCTTTAACCTAAAAAAATATTTCAATAGAAAAAGAAACATATATCTGGTATATATTAATAACAAAATTAGCCATAAAAATACTATTAGTAATTTGTTTTGCTCGGATGGATTTCTCAGCTCGTATTGCATCTCGTGCTTCGCACTCGATGCAATACAAGCTGAGAATTCCATACTCGCAAACCAAATTACTAATAGTATATATATAATAACAAAATACCAAAGGTAGTGTGAATACATGTATATATCTTAAACATAAAACAACGCAAGACTAACATTTAGTTCTATGACATTTAACATTCAAAAGCAATTACCTACCCAAATAGTTGTTCGATCTCCTTAAAATTTCACACATGGTTTCTGTAACAAAATACAGAAATGAAACATTTTTCAATTCTCAATTTTCGATGCTGTTGCTTTAAAATGAATGTTTTATTGACAAAATTGACTGCTTGTTTTTGACCTTTGAAATTCAAATAAAACATATGATCAATCGAATAAAATTTTAAGGTAGCTAAACTTTATGAATCAAGTGATGCGATTCTTCTGATGTTGAATATACTGATCAATAGAAGAAACGATACACAGTTAATTTTGAAACAAATCAAAGTTTCTTTTGATGGTATTGATGTATTTAAAATCAAAAAGCATTTGTTCATTTCAAATTTCAAGAAATTAAAAAAAATATCCGAAAGCAGGTAAAGTGAATGGAGCAAAATCAAAATATGTCCAAGTATTATATTGTTGGTAAATTAAGTTTACTCTGACGGTTATCATTTGATTTCCAAAGGAGGTTATGATAGACATTATACAATGTACCATGATGTCTTTCGACCTTGTTATATTTCCCGACAAAAATCTATTACTTGGCAAATAATGAAAAAACATAATCAAGTTTTGATGATTTTGCATTATTTCCGAAGTGCAATAGTTTATCACTAGACAGGAGATAACGTTGGTGGTTTTATTCGATTTTTTTATCGCAACAATTTGCAGGTTGGATTGCAAATGGATAATCGATTGGTTGAAGATGGCACACAAAGACAGTACAATAAATGGAGGCCTAAGGACAACCCTGTTCATCAACTTCTGTACAAAAATGGAACTGATACTCCAGCCATTGTTGAATACTTTACAGGTAATGTAATATTTTATAAGCATCTAACATATTTTTTTCTTCCTTTGCTCGTTATTCATATATAAATTTCATATCACCAGATAAGCATGTAGGTAACGTATATTTATTTCATTTTTCTCTGAAAACATTGGTAGATTTATAAATACAGTGCACCCTCGTTTATTGCAACCTTTTTGGACAAGGCTAATTGTCGATAAGCAAGAAGGCGTTATAGCGAGGGAGTTCAAGACATGAAAAGAACTGAATTTCTGTACACTATTTCTATAAAATGAGTGAAGATAAAGTAAGGGGTCGCAAGTGAGCGATGAATTACTTTCTTGATTTCACAATATAAATACAATTTTATGCTGTTTCTTTTATTAACAGCGTGAGAATCAAACAGTATGGAAAGCAATAATCCAAAAATAGTCAAAAAGAAGTAGTCATTACCAAAAATATCGAAATAGGAGAAAAAAAATCAGTGCCAAGAATATCCAGTGAGTCCGATAACCGAATGAAGCTCAGTATTTAAGGGTTACAATTTTGAGGAAAACAGTAATTTATATAAAACTAGAAGGAAAATTGTTCAGGGTAAAATTTACAATAATGTAATAATAATTCAGCTATGTTATATCCTGCAAAAACAAATCTAAAATTGAAACTGTTGTGTATTATTTTTCATTTTTAAGAATTTAGTTTATTTTTGTGAACTGGTGTTTAAGTGACCTGTATATTGGATTTTAACAGGTGATTAATAACTTGTAAGATGTCCATTCTTGAAATATCGCCAGTCTATCAATGACAAGTGTCAAATTTGATTTGATGTTAAATCTTGCATTTTTTTTTTATTTTTTAACCGGGAATATTATACATTTATTTCCCATGCATGTGGAAGATATGAAGATTTGTTTACCCGAGGAAATCATATTTCCCGAAGGCATCGCCTGAGGGAAATATGATTTCCAAAGGGTAAACAAATCTTCATATCTCCCACATGCATGGGAAATAAATATTTTATTCCACCACTAAGTTTAATATGTACAAATCATTGAAGGTTGTATCGAGAAGTGGTTCTGCCTCCCCGCCATCTTATCTGAAATTTTTTTCATGATCTTGAAGAATTCAGGCAAAATTGACAAAAAACTAGCAAAAACTCGTCTGGAATCCTGTTTACTTGAAACTCCGTCTGCATCCTTCTATTTTCGAAAGCCGCTGCATCTATGACATCGATCGGTGAAAATATAATAGCGTAATAATAGCGTAATAAGGACCCAAGAACTAAAAGTACACTTACAGAAAGAAAAGGCATTGTCGTTGCTGAAATAAATTTGTTTTATTGATTTTTGAAATTGACATAACAACACAAATGAAAATAATTAAAACTGTGCTGTTGAGACCTTATTATTCAGTAAAAACTCTCGGCTAGGCGACAGTGAGCTGTTCCTTAACCATGTTAACTCGGAACACCTCTTTACTATGATAACTCTTGTAACATCTAGAGAATTTCGAATGAGGGGAATATGATATTTGGACACGACGTTCAGCGGGAGACTTGTTCACAGTCACGTGTGCCGGTCTTGGCCAATGAAAATTCGTTATTAGTCAAGTTATAATTATATAGTGGAATAATTCCAGTTGCAACCATTTAGAGTATGGTATTTATAGATTCACGTACTTTAATGTTTGTTATAGCTTCGTTTAATCTTATTTTAGATATTCAGCAAAATCTAATAATTTTCCAAGATAATTTATTCGGTTTAACATTGTTTAAGATATGACAAATTGCTTTGTAAATGGTATTATATAGTATAAATTCATGTTAATATAATTTTACTCAGATTTCTATAACTTTAATTAGCTCTTTATTATTTACAGTCTGCTTGGTAGTTTCTGAGTTCTTCCATAGTTATTTTAAAGAGCAATTATTTACCAAATTTGTGCTTCAACTCTTTTTTTTATTAATTGCTTTAGCTTAGTTGACAAACATTGAACCGATGAATTCATTTATAATGTATATTATTTTTTACGCTTTTCATTATAATGTAAAGAAAAAATATGCTTTTAAAAGCTTAATGAACAAATAAAGGTATATGAAGTAAATGTACATGTGACTAAATCCCTATTAATACATGGTAAGATAAAGCAGTTGGAACAACGCTTTCATTGTTGTTCTTCATCTTGAGGCCACCATGAGGCATTCAAAAAGAGCAAACACTCCTACCTCGTAGTAGGTTCAAGACGGTCCCTAGCACCGGTTTGAGCGGAGTTTACATGCTAAATATTCAACAAAGTTACATCCATGTTTCCACTGTTTTGTTATGGACGTGGGGTCTTCAAAAAGCATAACATATCTGGAAAAGTACTATTTATGATGTTAGGTTCCTCACTGTGTTGAAAACCGTACTGTGACCCCTCGATGTTTTGTTTTGGGTAGTTTGAAACTGGATATGGGATGTTGTCTCCTTGACATTTGCCCCATTTCCTTTCTTTTTCATAGTTTGTTGTCAGTAACCAATAACACGTTAGTAATGTATTCATCCATATCAATGATTTCACTTGGCATTTCCGGCTCATCTGGTGTTTCATAATCATCAAATGTATCGTCATGTGGATATACTAGTACACTGTTTCCCGGCGTATTTTGATCAAAAAGAGAAAGTCGGATACGGAATACGCTTGATTGTGGGCTCTAACATTCATTTGACGACCTTTTCTTTCTTAAAACATATTTGATTGACAGATGCAACATATTACCGTCCACTTTGGTGCGAAGTACCTCCCTTTTCCCGTAACTGATGTTTTATCAGGATGTCTTTTGAAAATATCCATTTTCGTATTACCCTATAAGTTTATACAAAAACGGCTAAATTTAGCAATCGCTAAATTTGATCAATTTTGCTTAAAACTAAAGACTATCCTCCTCTTGCATAGCTCTGCCCCAAGCTTATTTTGGCTTATTACTTTAAATCCTATTGGTAATACGTTCTCTAACAACTTATATACATATTTCGGTTTATTGATATCAAAACGTTTTGATTTGATCTGCGCTGAAGAGACATGGGTTGTCAAAATGGTTATAAACAGAAGTCAAATCCACGGTAACGTCGGTGTTGTGTTATTATTTCAAATAACTAAATACCGAAGTTACTGTGAATTTAATGTCTGCATATGCGCATATCTCTTCCGTGAAGATAAAATGTTAACGTTTGGAAGACCATTAACTCAAAGATGTTTGAAAACTGATAGAGTACAAATAACCAATATGATCTAAATGTAAAGCCAAAATCAGCTTAGGACAGAGCTTTGCATGAGGGAGATACTCCTTAGTTTTCATCAAAATTTACAAAAATTCAGATATAGCAAGGTTCCAAATAGAATCGGCTTTCGTGTCAGCACCGAAGTACTAACTACTAGGCTGGTGAATACCCTCGGGGACTTACAATCACAAATATAGGTACGGTTACTCATACCTCCTATTTCAGTATTGAAGAATGATGTGTTATATTAGCAAAAAAAATCACTTATGACTTATATCATGCGGTCATATCATATATATATCTTAATCTTTATTTTATACATTTGTACTCTTTCTCTTTCTTTTTATGGTGTTTAATTTTGAACTTGTAACCGAAATACATTTTTTCCATGTGCAAGTTTACTTATTATTAGAAACTTATGTTTTGAAGTTGAATTTAATTACCTCTCTCTCGAAACTTGTATATTCTAGCGGGTACTTGCATTGAGCAATATCACATGAGAGTTAATATCGTTTTTGAATATGATATTTTCAATACGCCAAAAACATTTACTTTGCAAACAAACGAAATTCCCTCTTAGTCTTTCTGCCCTTTTTATTTAAATAAAAAAAAACATGCCAAACGTCAACACAAGCTATATGATCCGTGTTTTATGAGCTCAGGTGTTGAGTTTGTTGAATACACCATTTGGAGTAAACAGGTAGTTTATACATTTCATTTGTTGAATATTGCTTTGTTATGTTTGTTATGGTGGTTTCTCATTTTTTCGAGAAAAAAAAACTATGACGCTTCTTTAAGCTCTCTTCAATCGTGTACTATATTCATTATTGATATATCAATCATTAATAGAACTATACACATACCATACAAATACATATTTATATGTGTGTGTGAATTTATGGCGTTTCAATGTTATCTTTTATTTACCACAACATAAAATATTTTGTAATTGTAGCTTACAAGAATCGGAGAAAAAATATATGGATTGGAGTCGGAGAATTAATTTTGCGATACATTTCGTGAGTAGTTTCTTTTCAATATTTACTGTAAACTTTATAGGTTTCAGCATGACTAATAATCCGATTTCTATTTTAGTTGTCATTGAAATACCGATACACATTAAGTTTTATTAAATATTATTTTTATTTAGCATTTTTATTTTAGTGAATTTATGTATTCACCACCAAAGGCCAATTATTTATTTTATTTTGAAATCGATTCTAAAACGTATACTGTGGAAATCGAAATGTTAGTTCGCCATTTCCTGATAAATAACTGGGACACTGCATCAAATAAACAAATTGCCATCCTAAAAATGGAAAACAGTTTTTCTTTTGATTTCCTATTTAAACAAAGGTCAACGTGAAGAAACATATTGATCGGTGCAGAGTGTCGCTGACAATTGTCGCTTAAAAAGAAAAAAAACTTGCTATGTGAAAAGAATAACAAACTCGAACATACAAAGAGACTAACATCTCATCTAATGCAAACATAAACGCTTAATGATAAACCACGAAGCATCAAGTAAAGTGAGGTGTCTCAAAGGCAAACCGTTAGAGTGCGATATAAACCTGAACATCCGTTAATTAAATACGCAAAAAAGGTCCGATGATAGGGTCGAAATAGCAATAAATGTTAAGGTCAAACAGATCGATAGTGTTAGGATTTGGTTGATGCAAGATGTGGACATACTGGGTAAAAAAGTCAAAAGATCATCTTTATTCAAAATCATGCATCTTTATTTTGGCTCGAAGCTTAACCAATGATGCGATTAACATCAAATTTTGCACTGTATTAAGTAACCATTGTGAACATTTTCTGCAATTTTCAACTTTTCAAAATACCCGGTACGTCATTTTGAAATTCAGTCAATCACGTTTTTTTTGCAAAAAATCGTGATTTTGACACCTTTATTGAGTTGTTCAATTTTTTTACTGTCTACAGACTTTGATTCACTAAAACTAATTAACAATTCGCAAAGAAATTTGTATTCACATTCGGCTACACTATTTTGACATACAAGAATTTTGTTTGGGATCATTTTCAAAATTTGGAAGGGTATGGTGATCAGATTAAACATTTAGATTAACAAGCGTCGTTTGAATCATCAAAACACGGCATTTGTGGAAGTGGCTTTATTGCGTCGATTTCTGACAGAAATTTGTTTTTTTATAAGCGGATAAATTTTTGGGGTAAAAATGCAAATTTCTGAAATTTTTGTGTTTTCCAAGAAGGGAGGTTGACCCCTGAAACTTTTTTTTCGGATGTCTTAAACGATAATCTCGAACACAGTAGACAAAAGGTTCGACAACTTATTGGCTTATGTATGATTTAAACAAATAAAACTATTTCGTTAATTTTCAAACATTTGTATTGGAAATGACGAAACTCCGATCCTCATTTCTTTTTGCCGAGTATATTTACAAACAGAAATTTCTGATAATGATCCTGACCTTACCGTTATTGTTCAGGAAATATAACATCTTACATGCGGAAGTATATATTTTATCTATGAATTACAATACCGCAATGGAATTTAAGGTTGGGCGCGCCATAAAAACGGTGTAACCTCCATTTCTTTTGAAATGCCTGTCTCAAGTCAGGACTATTGCGGTCGATAATTTTTGCGGTTGTTTCCACCTGATTTATCTTTTGGTCCCAACACTGTTCGGTAATTTTGTTATTACCCCATTTATTGTTTTCTGTCAGAAAGTAAATATAATTTCTGATAAAATTCCTGTTTAAGGATGTTAGCTGGTCATGTTTATGTATTTCTGTCAGATTTTCGGATTTCTCTGGTTTTATCTATAAAAAAGCTTAATAATGTTTTGCCCTGTGACCCCCTTATTTTATTCCATAATTTCATTTTATACATCTTTTGGAGCATTCTGACAAAATGTTATTCCATTGGTGTTATTATGTCACATTCATTATTTGATAAACATTCCTCGTGTTAAACCTATGAAAAATGCAGAGGAGTTAAGTTTCTCGCCATTTTTTCAAGCACTTGTATTCCAGTAATTTCATCGGTAACCTATTATTTTTTTTTTTTTTTTTGGCTTAATTACTTCTTTTACAATTTTCTAGCAGAAAATCACATTTGATAGGAATTCTTGTTATTTTAAGATTGACCAGCGAACATACATTTTCAATTATTTTTTTTAAGCAATGCATTTTTTGTATTAAGTATTAAGATATACTGTAACAAGAGGATGGACAAGAATGACACACGCAATTTTGAATTTTTGAATACTGACATAAAGAAATATGGTCACCTATTATTGCGAAACATTAAAACGAAAGAAGAAATGTTTGCATTACGAAATTGTTTAACACCCCAAGATCTATCAATCCTACAATTTTGAAGAAATCTAATGAACCATATGGGAGTTATTGTACTCTTTTGTTACAAGCGTGCCATATGGGAGTTATTGTACTTTTTTGTAAGATTTCATGATTTTTATATGTTTTTAGTTATAGTAACTTCGGTATTTTGTTATGCAAAACCTGTTTGTGACAGAGGTATTTTTTGAATAGCAAAAGTGTTCACCTTATCAAGAACTTTATTTTAATTGTCAGGGAAGTTCGTATCTTATCCAAGATGGTTGCAACTACATAAATTAGTTTAAAATAAGGCCCATGTGAAAATGGGATAAATGTCTAATTCTTGAAAACTCTTTCATATATCAATTTGCTATTGGGTAAAAATATAGAGGGGTTACTGACTGCATGAAGCGTCGCGTTTCCCAACACAATTAGTCTACAATGTTTGTGGTCAAACTTTCGTATTATGATTTAACCAATATTTATCAACAATATTTCCCCTATCAATCGCCGGGATATAATCGATAGATACAGCCCCTGAAACTAATAGAGTTGTGATTTGCCTGCTTTGGGATTGCTGAATATCATGTGGAAGCATGTTAATATGCTTTAAGCAGTCGAATTATTAGGCAGTAATTTATGCACCCAATAACGTCTTTCGAGGTCCAAAGGGACTAATTCTACGTCCGGATTAATTCTCGTGCACATCGTGTTGCGTTCTTATGTTTCTTTCCAATTTTTTTGTGATAATTGCTAGACAGTAAAAGTTAAGAGTAAGTATCTTTTTTGCACCTATTTCAAAAATTGGAAGAGTATGTGAAAGCGAATCGATGAACACGTGAATGAATACCATACATAACTACCATGTGTTGTCAGAAGCAAAATTTTCCTTATAATTAGTTTCATTGGTCAGTAAGTAATGATAAAACAAGATACCTCACTTCAATGAAGAAACAACAGTTACAAAATTGTGAGTGAAGACATCACAGAAAGGCAAATACGCCTTAACAAATGTTTCAAATGTTTTGATTTAATCTGCACTGAAGAGACATCTGCACCGAAGAGACAGAAGTTGTCGAAATGCGCGTAGGCAGAAGCAAAATTCACAGTAACTTCTGTATTTTGTTATTTAAACGTTTACAAAATGTTAACAGAAACAATCTAAACAGCAAATTGAATGAAATGTAAAAAAAATATCTCAAATTGATACAAGAGGTCACTCGAAAGAGAACTTGAAGACGCTATTCTACAGAGTGGTGAGTGAACGCTCTGACCAAACTACAGCTTATCCGGGAGAATATTAAGAATACCTATGGCACGCGAAAGTCACAAAAATTCGAAAAATATAGTATCTCGTCGAGATACCGGGTATCTCGGTCGAGATACCAGGTTTCTCGCTAAAAAAACATGATTTCGATCGGGATAGAAGATATCTCGACGAGAAACTAGGTTTCTCGTTCGAGATACTAAGTTTCTCGCCAAAAACCTTAAATCCGATCGAGATCGAGAGTTGTGTTAAAATGCAAGATTTTCTATCTCGATCGTTATACTGAAATCTTGCCGATATTCACAGTTTCTCAATCTCGAAGTGCAAGAATCAAATCTCGTATTGAGAAAAAATCTCGAGATTATTGTTTGGATCACGAGATTTCAATCTCCATAGTGATTGGTTTTAATCAATTATTACATCTCGGCGAAAATCTCATAAGAAACGAACCCTCGACCGAGATAAAATGCTTGACACGAGATTTTCATCTAGTGTTGTGATTGGTTAAAATTAATTAATAAATCATAGTAAAAAACATACAGTCTCGATTGAGCTAAAGAGTTTTACGCCAATTTTTATGCCACGTTTAGAGCTTTTTAACGAGATACTACCAGTAGGTATCCCGTGCGAGATACATGTACAAGGTTTATACTTACTAAATAAAGTTTTAAATAATGAAATGTTTTAGCACGCACATTAAATTAAGTCTATATTGACCAAATAAGGTTTGTAATAAGGGAATTTATATACCAGGCAGATTAGATTTAGTCCATATTGACCCAATAGTATGTAAAATAAAGGAATTTATGTACCCAGCAAATTTAATTTAGTCAGTATTAACTAAATAGATATAATTATGTATCCGGCATATTTATTTTAGTCAATTTTTACCAAAAAAAAGCTTAAAAAGGGGAATTTATGTACTCGGCATATTTATTTTAGTCAGTTTTTACAAAAGTAAGCTTAAAATAAGGGAAATCGTGTATCTGGCCTATTTATTTTAGTCAATGTTTGCCTAACAAAGCTTGGAATAAGGGAAATAATGTACCCAGCATATTTTTAAGTCTACTTAAAAAAGTCTAATTTTACCAAACAAAGCCGAAAATAACGGAATTTATGTACCTGTCAAATTTTTACCAAAGTAAGCTTAAAATGAGGGAATTCGTGTACCCGGCATATTTATTTTAGTCAATTTTTACCAATCAAATGTACCCAGCATATTTTTTTAGTCATTTTTAACAAATAAAGCTAAAAAAAAAGAAATTTATGTACCCGGCATATTTATTTTAGTCAGTTTTTACCAAAGTAGGCTTAAAAATAAAGGAATTTATGCACCCGGCATATTTATTTTAGTCAATTTATTTGTTTTGGTTTAATCTGCACTGATGAGACATAAGTTGTCGAAATGCGCATATGCAGAAAATAAATTAACAGTAACTNCTGGTGGACTATTAGTCCCCGAGGGTATTCACCAACCCAGTAGTCAGTACTTCGGTGCTGACCCGAACACCGAATTTATTGAAACTTGCAATATCTAAATTTCATAAAGTTGTTACTAAGGAGTATCTCCCTCATGCATAGCTCTGTCCTTAGCTGAATTTTGGCTTTTCTATTTAGACCCTTTTGGTTATTTCTTCTCTATCAGCTTTTAACATTTTCCAAATGTTTTGGTTTAATCTGCACTGATGAGACATAAGTTGTCGAAATGCGCATATGCAGAAAATAAATTAACAGTAACTTCGATATTTTGCTATTTATACCAAACAAAGCTTAAAATAAGGGAATTTATGTACTCGGCATATTTATTTTAGTCAATTTTTACCAAATACATGTACATGTCATATACATGTAATTATTTTAGTCAATCTTTACCAAACAATATACTTAAAATAAGGGAATTAATGTACCCAGCATATTTTTTTAGCTGTTTAGTAAGGGCTACGTCCCACACTAGTGCAAATGAAATTCGTTTAGAATCTATATCTTGACCGAATAAAGATATTTGACACAAGGTGAAAACTTATCGTTAAATCTGGACGTATAAGGCTTGATTTGGGTGAAATACATGAAATCCCGATCGAGGAGGGGTTCACGTTTTGAAATTTCGTAAGAAACCAAATCTCGACCGAGATGAAAGGTTTTGACACGAGATTTTCATCTCATGTTTTGATTGGTTAATTTGATAATCACAACACATCGAGATAGATAGTTTACGCGATGAAGTCTCGTACGAAATTAAATCTCGACCGAGATGAAAGGTTATGACACGAGATTTTCATCTCGTTTCTTGATTGGCTAAAAATAATTGCATCTCAGTAAAAACTTACAATCTCGATCGAGATGGAGGGTTTAACGCGAGTAAGAAGGCTTTAGATGCCGAGATGAAAGGTTTTTAACGAGATACTAGGTTTGTCGTGCGAGATACTGGGTTTCTCGTGCGAGATTTCAATCTCGACGAAAAACCCTTAATCTCGATCCCGATCGAGATGATGGGTTTTGAGCGAGAAACCTAGTATCTCGTGAGAGAAACCAGGTATCTCGTCGAGATACAATATTTCTCGAATGTTTGTGACTATCGCGTGCCATAAATACCACATTTTATGGAAATCTCATAACAAATAAGACAAAACCGAAGTGACGTTTCAAGAAGAAATTATAAAATATTATTGTTTGAAAAAAAAAAACGGAAATAAAATATTCAATCACAAAAAATACATTTTAGTTACTAGGAACTATTATCTCTTAAACTTTACTTTATCTAATGTCTCTTATCAAAGCTTAATTCATTTTTTTTTTATTTTTAGAATGTCTGATAGTCTAATTGGTACAGGGCTTGTAAGGTATGTCAGTTATTCGTAGCTTTTGATTTCAAAGTGGTATTTTGGCTAACAGTATAAACATAATGCCCTTGGATGAAGGTGTTAGGGTAGATTAACACACGAGGTAAAAATTATCACCCGAGACAACGTCGAGGGTGATAATTTTTCACCGAGTGTGTTAAACGAACTAACACCTTCATCCAAGGGCATTATGATTCTTATTATACTGAATGCTTAATATACACAATAAGTCCTCGATGTACGTTATGTTTGAAAATAATAATAGTAATAATACGTTTTATTTATGCAACATCAAAAACACATAAC
>MJUU01023076.1:108614-129253 GCA_002080025.1 Modiolus philippinarum
CCGTGTACGAGTAATGTACCGTTTTTAACTATTTTTTTTCAATGCCATATGGTTATGGGTTATTTCCCTTTAAATTCTCTTTTAAATTCTTCTTTGGGTTACTTTTCTCTTTTAAGCTTAAGAGAAATTCCGTGCTATCACTTAATTAAAAAATCTCAGATAATAATATTTTTTGTATATAAATGTATTTTGTGCCCTTCTGTGTTGTAACTGTTTGCCTACCAAACAAATATCTGTCCTACATGAATTGAAAAGCAGGTTCTTGGGTCCTTAGCCTGCACAAAGCCTTAAATGAGCAGTTGCTGATTTTTTTTCTTGAGAACTACGGATCGGATCTGAACGAACATGGCATGAATGATGCTTATGAGGTGCTGATTAAGTATTGTTGCTTTGGTGTTTATCTGTCATCCAACATGGTCATCTGCAAGGTACTTAATGTATTACTCCACCCTATTGAAAGAGCATCACTAGAAGAAACGATCTGGTTTGGCCATTTTGATCTTATCACGATCTTGACAGATTTTACACAATTTTGTTAAGACTGTTCAAGACGGCCCCTAGCACTGGTTTGAGCGGAATTCATTGCTAATTGTCGAGCAACGCTACATCCGTGCTTTTTTACCTAATGATCCATGAATGCGGGATCTTCAACAAACATAAACTTATTTGGCAAAATGTTCTTACAATCGCTGTCATCCACTGCCCGACAAAAATACGAGAGAAAACGATCAGAACATTCAAACAAGCACAAGGCACTCATCGAGCCAATTCTAAGAAAACACATACACAATAAATAGGTGGTCAGAATAACAATTTTAGATTACAAAACTAAAAAAATCCAAAATATGAAAGTGTGATGGCGTATCCATATGAGAGAATCTCTCCAAGAACAAGTACACCATAACTGAAATGTATATAGAGCATACATCTCTCTCATGGGGAATCTTTTTACGGACTCCACACTGCAGGAGAGACAAACTCCAGTCTAAAATTAACAATGAAGGGATATGGAGTAAATGCAAACGAGACAAAGTCTCTACAAATACATGGTAACAATAAGCAATGAAACAACGCCTTTATTGTTGTTCTTCATCTTGAAGTCACAATGAGGCCTTAAACAATGAGCTTTACTCATACTTCATGGCAAGTTCAAGACGGCCCCTAGCACCGGTTTCAGCGGAATTCATTTAAGTTTGTAAAGATCAAATATGATCGCTATTTGATCTTATTTGATCGTTTTTTTTTCATTTAATACGTCTTGATCGCCCTTGAACGCAGTTATCTTGTTTGATCTTTATAAAATAAAGTGAACATGTCATGATCGTTCTTGAAAGCAATTATCTTGAAATACGACTGAATATCTTACACTGTCATAACAAAATGTTGTTAAGTCTGTCCAGATCTTGATAAGATCAAAATGGCCAAACAAGATCATAACATATCTGCTAGTGCATACAGAGAATTTTTCATCTGAAACAACTGGGCTAGATAATAACCATGTATTTTGATGGTCCCTTCAAAACAGATGTCCCTCAAGTCTGCACCTTCTCTAAAACCGTTTGGCCAGTTGGAAATAAACACCACTTGATTTTCATTAAAATTGTGTCCTGCAAATCCATCATTTGTCCAAGATGGCAGGAAATAGGGAAAATAGTTTATTAAATGTGGATCATATTACATAAATGTTTGTCAAAATAGACCCTTAAACCCTTAAAGTTTATTTGATTTTACGTATTGGCCATAGTCTACTTTTGACTTTTGGCCATAGTACAGGTGAGCGATACAGGCTCTTGAGAGCGTCCTGTTATACATTGAAAAACAGTGATTATACACGTTTTTTTCTTTTCACCGTTTATATGACTTTTGTAGCTGAAGGCGACAATTTTGAGGTGTAAAACCTAATTGATTGGTTGTCATCTACGGCTATATTTAAATTAATTTGATAAGTATTGTTAACATGAGTATGTTTCTATTAAAACAGAATGGACGGTAGCCTTGAACCCTTTTTTGAGAAAAGTGTAATACTAGGTAATTCAGAAAATATCGGTGAACCCTACATCTTGCAAAATGGAACAATTTTTGACAGATCTATCCCTAACCCATCAGAACCGTAAGTAGTTTTGTGTTTTTTCTTTGATATTGCACCTAAAGTCAAAGGGTTGATAGTCAGTTTTGAAAAATTAAATGGTTATAAAAAAATACATTCATCTATGAATTAGCTGACCGTATGACCGTTGCCATGCGTTGTGCAGATCACATGATGAGTTTTTGTTGGAGTTGGGGTTCACGCCGCTAGAGCTTTAGTTTTGTGGCGTTCTTACTCATTTTTGGTTAGTTGTTTTGTCGTGTTTTCTGAGTTTCTTTTAAATTTGTATTTTTTGGATTGTTATATCCCCGCTCCCAAAATGGAGATAGGGTATACACTGTCTTTGGTCAGTGTATGTGTATTCATGGTATGTGGTTCCGTTCGTAAAACATTTTTCGTCACATTTATCTCAGCTATGATACATTTATAAAAGGTACAGGTCTAAAGAGTGTAAGAAGTTTGTATGAACATGCCATATTGTCGGGTGCGTTTTAAGGCCTTTTCCTGTTTACTGTTGCAGCATCGTAGAGTAATTTTTATCGTGTTTTCACTGCAGTGTTATATGACACAGATCTGAAATTTTGTCAGAAGCTTTGTATTATAATACCTTATTGTGAAATGTTCTTTTCAAACTTGTGCCGATAGTACTTCTTGTTTACCTACTTAGTCCATTTTTGAAACTTTGAAATTTTTCGCCAAAGTTATCTCCGTTGGATATGTATTACAAATCTGAAATTTTGGCAGAAGCTTTGTATGATCTAGCCATATAGTGGGATGCGTTTTCATACCTGTAAAGAGATCTGAAATTTAGTCAGAAGCTATGTATGATCGTGCCATATCGTGAGATGCGTTTCATACCTGTCAGAGTAGTACATCCTGTTTACCGACTTAGTTAATTTTTAACACTTGTAGCATTATCGGGAGATTTTTCGTCAAAGTTTTCTCTGAAGTGTTATTTTAAACAGATCTGATATTTTATCAGAAGCTTTGTTCGATGACGCCAAATTGTTGGATGCATTTCTTAGACATGTCCGGATATTCCTTCCTGTTTACCAACTTGGTCAATTTAGCACTAAAGAATAATTTTTCGTTAGTTTTCTCTGACGCTTTCTATGAAACAGATCTGAAATTTTGTCAGAAGCTTTATAGGATCCTGCCATATAGTTTGAATCTTTTTCAGACCCTCTTTATATTATTAATGGTTAGAGACATAGTCAACTGTTTTACACTTGAAGCATTATAAAGTAATTTTTATACCCCCTGCTTTAGCGGATGGTATATAGTGGTCATGGTGTCAGTTCGTCCGTTCGTTATTCCAGTCCGCCATAGGGTACATACTTTGTGGCGACTACTCTTCCTAGACCACTTAGTGAAATTTATAATGAATTTTTCACAGAATTTTCAGTACATATTGCCAATGTGCAACGGCTATTTAAAAAATTAATTTGACTTGATTTTTTGTGATTTTTTTACATCCTGAATCAAATGAGGGAGCTGGGGTATGTTTTTGCGAGCTTTGTTCACAGTTTGTCTAGTTTTTATCAATTTCCCTGTAATGGTAAATGATACAAATTTTAAAGTCTGTTTAAAACTTTATATAAGCATGCCATATTGTTGGATTTTTTGTTGTTAAAAACGGGTTACTATTTCCTGTTTGTTGACTTAGTCAATGTCATACATTTTCATTTTTCATTTTAATTATAATTTTCTAATTTTTATGTCGCCTGCATATGTAGTGTGGGGCGACGTAAGGGATCACTTTAGTCGTCTTGCGTCGTCATCTTTGTCGTTGACTTTGTCCGTCTCACTTTTTCGTAAATTTTTTTTCCAGGAAATAAAAATCGCAGCAAATTAAAATTCTGTATGGGGTTCCACATTGCACTTATCGAATTCAGATTTGTCGGACATTTATTATTTATTTAACCGACTTTGAAAACTTTCAACAAATACAATCAACGGTGAAATGTCTCATAATACTTTTCTCAGCAACTACATATTACAACAGTTTGAAATTTGATATGTGACTACAGCATGGGATTCTATGTGGCGTTATTGATTTGTAGTCTGTACCGACTTGGAATAATTTTAACAAATACTGTAAATACTAACAAAAGTCGTAACACCTTTCTCAGCCACTATATATCACAGCCACTGGAAATTAAGTAAGTGACTTTAGTATGGAGTTCCATATTACACTTATAAAATTCTTGTCTGTTTGACTTGGAATTTTTTAACAAATACTGTTAACAGCAAAAATTTTCAGAACATTTCTCTCACTTACATATCAAAGGAACTGGAAATTTGTAATGTGACTTTGGTATGGGGTTCCATATTGCGCTTATCGAATGTGATCTGTTGGACATCTCTTTCTGGTTAACTGACCTTGAACAATTGACATAAATGGATTATTTTTTTTGGAATAAAAATAATAAACGAAAAGAATTCCCAACTTCACGTAGCACCAAAATATGAATATTTTTAAGACCTTTTTAGTACGGAAGGACTTGTGAACTAAATCTTGGAGCACTGATTTAAACTTATCATGTGGGAGATATAGCGGATGCCTAACATTAAAATTATTATTATAATATGTATGTGAGAGGAAAATGATAGAGCAACAAGCTACAAACGTTAGAAATGCATATTAGGTCTTAATATGTACATAGACACTAATATTTACATGAGATACATTAGATTTTGTAATTAAACCGTACAATCGAAGATGCCTATTTTTCATATTGAAATCTGCAATTGCCAGCATGGTCCATATCATAAAAATCAGCGAGCGAGATAAACAAGTCGGAAAGCTATCGTAGGCACTTGTATATAACTAGTCAGAGTAAAAATATGCTTATCCGTTTAGAGTTTCCAAAATGGAATATAACAAATTAAGTAAGAAATGCGATCAAGTATTTTAAAAAAAATAGTTTTTACCCATCTGAGAAACATTTTACGTCATATTCTCTTGTTTTGTTAGTCTTTTAAAATGACGTACTTTTCTTTCACTCATACAGGATAAAACAGAATATTACACCAGTAGAAATGGAGGACCAAAAATACATATTTTAGCAATTTAAAGTATTAAACAAGCTTCGTCTAAAGACGTAACAAATATAGATGAGGGTGTATCAGTTGTTTCTTGTCTCACTCTTTCACTTGTTAGTTCTTATTTTCTCCCCGTCAGCGCCCTTCATAACAAACATCCCTTTATTTCTTCCTTTCATTTTACATCATGATGCCAGTACATTCGACCAAGTATAGGGGGTTTGTTGATAAGGATTTCTAAATTTGACCGTATTTGAAATCATTTTGTCTTCATTTATGATAGTTCCTGAAAATCAAATAATATTAATAACAACTTCTCACTTTAAATACTGTCTTCACCAGTATTTTTTCAAAAAAAAAAAAAAAAAAAAAAAAAAAAAAAATTGCGTGAAAAGATTCCCTGTAGTTTGTTTTATATCCCCTTTGACAGAGAGAAAAAATCGCCCGACAAGCCAAGGGTTGGAAACTGAAACACTTTAATATAATGACGATAACCAGCAGATATTGGAACTATTATACCTAGTATCTGCCCAAACTGAATGTTATCACAATGGATACAAGCTAGAATATTGTGTACATGTACCTATTAATATAGGGCGCCAATATATATATATATATATATCATTTTTCCTTTTAGCAATGTTTTTATTTATTGTGTGTCCCTATATAAACAGCCACATGCAAATTCTTATTTTGTTCTGTTGATTCACACTTTATGTTCGACATCTGTTATCACTTTATCCAGTTAAAATAAGACTAGATACTCCTCCATGGTGGACTTCATAGAAATTTTCAAAAATGGATGAGCAGTTATAAGAACGACCGAAGTATATTTGTTTAGACATATAACCTACTTTTTGTTGGCACTGTTTTAAAGCACTGACAAAAGCTCAAATATTTTTTTTTGAATTACAAGAAACAACGGCAGTAGATTAGAATTAATTGAGATATGTCTAGATAATATTTGTGATTATTTCCAGGAAACGACCTCATATGGGTTATATGATATTAAAAAGACCTACACCAGTAGACAGTATTTGGTTTGACGACTTCAAAAATAATTCATTGTATGACATGTCAGCCTTGGGATTTAAACTACGATTCCACATGTCAAATTCGCCATTTCATAGAATGTCTAAGCTTCAATTTGGCTTTGATGACGTAAGTATACTGATGAATTTTATGTTATTTTATTTTCGGACGAGGGAATTCATTGTTTTCGCGATGCAAGACTTTTCCGTCTTACACAGGTGGTGTAAGACAAGCTACTCGCATTTATTCCAGCAAATATTTTATCTTTTCAATATACCCGACTCAACATGATTCGAAAAGTGTTGATTTAAAACAATGAAATAGAATATCGACTGCCTTTGAAAAAAAATTTAACCAAAAAACCTTAGGGACCGAAATAACCCCGGCATCGGATGCATGCTCCATGCATTATGACGTCGGAAAGGGAGAGTAATTCACTGATGTCAGAAATGGCGTTTTGCTGGTGATTTATATTATTTGTTTGATGCTGAGGGAGAGAAAAATAATCAAATACCAGTCAAAATGCCAGACAAAAAAATTTCAGAGACCCTCGGGTAAGATTTCTAGCGTCTCGGACTTAGCAAATTTCGTCCGACTGCTTGAAATCTTACCCTTTTGTACGTTTGAGATTTTTCTGTCTGGCACTCTCCCAGGTAATAAATTAATATAATCACTGTGGATTTATTTATTTGAATGGTTTCAGTTTTTTCGATTAATAGAAATCCTACTGCTTTGATGATACTGAAATTCTAGTTGGAGTCTGGTTTCTTCAGATCAAGCACTACTACTTCTCTGTGAAGTGAAAGAAAATGGCAAAATAATGATATTATAAATCTGTCGGCAGCCAAATAACAAGGAAACATTATATTAAAAATCTATTACGTGAAAATATCAAATGAATGATAAAATTGATCATGTATATGTTTGGAAATGATTATTGGTAGACATTAACTCATTTCTAGGAATGGACGAACATACTCAAGTTGTTGAAACATTTGCTCGTGTATCTATACTATTAGCATATCTGTATGTTCTTTGATACTCAAATGCAAGCATTTTTAAAAGAATATGCCTTTTACACTTCTTATGAAAGATATGGACGTAAAGACATATCCAAAAGAATCTGAGTTGTTGAACCCTCACATGCTATAAAAGGTATCCTATAAGAAGCAGCATATGCAACAATTTCAGTCATAATTAGGAACGATAACTCTTACTCGAAAATCTAGTCGCCGAAGGAATGTAATAATATGAATTTACAATTTTCATAATTTCTGTACAATTTTATACTAAGAAAGCGTTGCAATTGATATATAATTAAAAATGAGTTACAATTAAAAAAAAAAAGAAAAAAAATAGAGAAAACGTAAAATAAAATAAATTATTTAATTTGTGGAGTTGAGTTTTCTGTTGCATATATTTTAATACCACTCCGAACCTGTCAATTGTACACCTGTATTGTTCCTCCTGTACACGTACCAGGTGACAAAGGTGAGACAACAGGTGTGTACATTACGTAATAGTTACCTTTTTCATCCAGACACAGGGTAATAAAACAATTAACACAAAGACATATACAATATATATCCTTGATTAAGAAATGAAGTTTTGACAAATATACAAATAAATTTCGTAACAAATGGACCATATTCAGATTATTGAAATTGCATCGAGAATATGTATTCAAATGATTGTAAATTAAGAAAAGATATATATATATACAATGAAAAATTCAAAATAGGATGCAGGCTTTTTTTAAAGTAAGTTCAAAAGTGTTTTATTTTAATTATTTTTTTGCCTATTTATATATTAATTAATGACAGTCAACAGTCTTTGAAAAGAAATAATCTATATCAACTTTATTAACTAAAAAATTTTAAAAAATACCATTTGCTTCATCTTGTACCTGTTTGGTCGTCCGCCATTTTGGATAATATTGATGGAAAATTGATGAATTTCAAACTTCTAGGGACGAGACTAGACTAAAAATTAAACTGTTTTTAAAACGGTATTTTGATATTTTCATATGTCAACTACTTGCAGGAATATGCAAAACGATAAATTTTATGCTGAGAAATTATCACTTTAACCGTGTAGGGGTTGAGGCATTTTCTATAGACAAAACAGGAGAATGATAGTAAAAAATACTGATTTTTCAAAAGTCCAGGGACGTAATTTCCCATTAATTTAAACTGTCAGGACTGATTCTTATTGCTAAATAAACTATCATAGATGATGAGGGAATATGCAAAATGAGTTTAAATTGTGTAATTTAGAAGATATTGCAGATTTAGTAGAACCTCCCATAGCTTTCTATGTTAAAATTTCAGTGTATCGATGGCCGGATGTTGCGTCACTAAAATCATGTGATGTCGGCAATTGTTGCATATGGGAGATGCTTACTCTACCGGGGCATCTAATTACACTCATGGTTTTGATGGGTCCGTGTTGGTCATATTTGTGTGGGTGTGCCTTCATTTTTCATTTCTGTTAAGTACTAATGTTATGTCTTTGTTTTTTTGATGTTTCCTATGTTGCAATTGTACTTGATTATTTCTTTTTGGATTGACTATTTGGTTCTCATTTACAATGCAATATAAGTTTCATAAATGAATTCAGAGGAAACAGCACACACATTTTTTATTGATACTTTTTTTGCACATTTTGTACTTGGTACATGTCAAAAGTATTCCTGGACGTATTTTCATCCCGAGTAAGCAGTGTAATGTTCAGCAAAAAGTTTATGTTCAAATAAAAAAAACAGACTAATCATTACTCTGAACCGGGACAATACATTATTCGATGCTACTTAGAATAGAAATTTGGTTACATTTTTCAAAACCGGCCGTCACATAATTCAACCGTACCAAACCAATAATACCCGAACCCAGGATATATAAACCGTTCGCAGAGAACTCAGCTTACTTTGGACGATTTTGATGTCTTTTGGAATAGATCAATTCCTTATACTTCATAATATTATTTCTTCAAGGGGCATAAGTTTCGCAAACCATTATTGTTACATAAAGATTTAAATGTGACAGAATACTGAAAATTACAAAAATTGAACTAGAACCAATCTAAAAGCACAAACAAAAAATTGTCTCTCATAGTTACAATAAGTTCATTGGTATTTATTTGGAATTCAAATTTTCAGCCTGATGAAGGATATCGGGTTCTTAACTTTCGACCAGGTCACCCATACTACACAGATTATGAAGCTGAAAGAACTCGAGGTTTCACAGATTTTGACGGTTCTGTTGTTAACATTCCTGGTAACAAGTTCACAGTAATATATCCACACCCATTTCATCTCACAACAGCTTGCGTATTACGGCCAAACTGGTACATGTCGTACTGTCCTCTGACATTTGGACATGTAAGTATTTGTAAGCCATCGTACATGTTATTTTAATGAAAGGTTAATAAAATTGAAATCAAGACAAAAATGCTTTTAGTGCAAAACAGGCATGGGATAATACTAATTTGTAATTTTAATGCCCTGTAATGCATTACATTATTACAAAGGGATGCATGTAATCTCTAAATTTAGCATTACATGTAATTACAGTGTAATGCGTCGCATTTTGAACTTGTCTGTACTTTCTGCATAACATGGTATATCTTTTTTCCTTTTGTAGACATTTAGTTAAGCTTTTCACCTCTAAAATTTGTTTAAGTGAAATGTGTTGTGAATCTTTGTAAAATTTTGAGCTTTGTTTTCTCTAATATCTACCAATTTTTCAGCTTATCTAAAGTATAAAAATATTTTGCTTTCATTAAAAAATTTTGTGGCAAAAACAAATTAATTTCAATTCAAGTTGTGAAAATTTGCAATCTAATTTTACAATACAACTACAAGCTGCTAGTGATCAAATGTTTTACGAAAGGAGATGAAGTAAATGAACATGAGAAAATAACACATCTATTAGCTCCAACTGCAAATGAGCTGTATTACCCTTTCGGAAATTGTTTCCTCATCAACAGCACTAGAATCAAAACGTATTAGTTCAAAAACAATAATTGTGACATGTTAAAACTCCTAATTAGTTTACAATGCAATTAATTTCCTTCTTGTGACAAGTGTATTTATAGCTTTCATTGGAGATATTTTCAGTGTCTGTTTAGAAACCAACCATGAATATACACGTACATTAATTACATATAAAGTTCATTCTTTAATTTTGAAAAGATCAAATGGACTTAACACATTTAATGTGAAATATATATCTCCTACCCTTTTTTCTTAATTTTTATTTGTTATCTTCAAATTGTCCCAGAAATTATGTGAAAAGGCAAAAAATATAAACTACATATCCATAATTCAGGAGATAATATATAAATTACATATAAGTACAGCAAATTACAACAGTGTAGAAATTTCAACCAGGGCGACATATCTTTTCATTATTAGTAATTCTCATAAATCTGTATGATTTTCAAGAGAAGCAACACAATAGTATTTAAAAAGTTGCTTAAATGTGGTCTTTTTCATGTTACATAAACATTTCCACAATATTCACTGTAAACAAATTGCATATATATGGATAAATGCTTCTTTTCCTCATAAATTTGAAAAAAATATAATGTGTAATATAATGCATTACTTTCGAAAAGGCATTAAGTAATTGTATTTGTAATTTTCAGATGAAGTGTAAAGCATAACATTGCAATATAATTCGCCCCATGCCTGGTGCAAAACACATTCACGACTAAGACTTATAAAATTACAATGTAAAACAACAAGACGGAAATTTCAGAGCATCCTGAGCTATTTAGAAATAGATATATATGTATTCTTATTTTTATTTATTTGCCTTTCCGTAAGTATTAATGTACTTAAAATTTTCAGCACTAAAATCAATAATGATAAGGAACATTTTAGACCAATGAATAAGCTGTATTTTCTAGTGATATGGCGATTTTCTTGTTCTGGATTCACGTTCAACGTACTAAGTCAAAATGAAAAAACCTGCTATATTGAGTCGGCATTTGTAGATGCAAAGGGGGTTTTGTGTGAGAAGATTAGGTTACCCCCACTCTTTTTTAAGAAAAAAAATTCTTTTAGAATTCAAGAAAAACAAATGACGAAATGACAAAAAATGCAGTGAACTGTTTTTCCCTTCTGAAATATTACCCTACTTCTCCTTGTTCGAATGCTAGAACATATGGTGGTCAGGTTTGTTTTAACGGCCAAAATGTTTTCAAATAGAAACATTCATTGTAAGTCAATATCTATGTTTATGGACTTCGGCTCTTGACCATTCTGTTCGATAATTTTGTTATTACCCAAATTTAAGCTTCTATTTCAATACTAATGTTGAAGTAGTGAATCATTCACATCAAATATCTAAATAAATAGTGAGTCATTTTTGTATGAATTGACATCCTTAATATAAGGTTATTGCATGAATATTGGGGAATATTGTCCCGAGTAGAATTTTATATTGTGCACGAGCATGCGAGTGCAATGTATTTTCAACGAGGGATAATATTCCCTGACATTAATGTAATAACCCTTTTAGTGTAAAGCAAAGCTAACATTTCCGTGAATCAGGGGGTGTTTGTTGCAAATGACTTCATGAAATTTTAGTCATATTTGCACTAATGCATTATGAAAATTTATTGCACATTTACTTTTGGTTGCTTTAGTAGGGAAATATTATGTTGCTGTACAATAAAAACAACTATTGCATCCTTTGAAACATGAATTGGATGTAATGAACATAAATACAATGCAACCTGTAAACATCTAATCAAGGCTGGTATTTCACATGCCTTATTTTACGGTAATGTTTTACATAGAGTAAGAAACACTTAATACTTATAAAACCTTTAAATCGTCTAATTCATAAGGGTTATAATTACGGTATTGTCGTCAGGTCATTACGTATGGCCTTCTTTGGTATTAACATTGATTTTTTGCATTTTAACTTAACACATTCTAAATTTCTAAAATCTGTATTGCATGGACACGGGTTATGTATTCCGGTATATGCATGAAATCATTATGCTAAACTCCTCACAGGAAGGGATCTTGGTGGAAGCTGTATACTGAGGGTACATAACTTAATTTGTCAGTTGGTAATGGGTCTGGAGCTGGCATGTCAGTTAACTGCTAGTAGTGTTTTGTGATTTCATGTTTATGTCCATATATTTAGTTCTTTCAATTTAATTTTTCACAATTGACTCAGTCCTGTTGCTAACTGAATTTTACTGTTGTTACTATTGTATTTTTATTGATCACATTGGTTAGTGGGAAGGTTTGGGCCCAATAAAACTAGTTTAACCCCGCCGCAGCAGGTTTGCAGCTGTCCTAAGTCAGGAAATGTATTGGGCCTTTGTGGGTCTTGTCTGTTTTTGAGTTAGTTTACTTTATGTCTACAGGAGTCAAGGATGATGTTTATTTCGCTGAACTTGATTACTCTTTATTTAGGGTCCGACTCCGACCTGCCGTTGGGTGTGGGGTTTCCTCACCGTTCATTGAAGATCTTATGTTGGTTTTGAGTTGTTATTACTCCCCTTTGGGTCGTTGTCTCTTTGACACATTCCCCGTTTCCTTTCTTTTTCCTATATTGTTCAGAAACCCTTTAGCCTCATATTAATATTTTAAACTGCAATTCTATATTTCTTTTCATAAAAAATAGTATGCACTTTTAAAGGGTTATATTAGTCGGAATTCACCAATGACACTAAAACGAGAAAAAATTAGCAAACAAAAATCCCCTCCTAAAAATATTTTAAATGAACGTAACATTGATATACTATTACATTAGAAAAAATGCAATCCAAATGATGCAGAAGTTCTGACTTGAAATGCATATAATGTATGTGAAATACTTGAAAAATCAATTCTTGAGTTTCATGCCTACTCAGCGTCAGTGCAAAGTTTTACAAAAAAGTCAATTTTGTCAATATTATATACATTTTTTTGTTTTTTTTTCTAGTTTTCATACATAAACTTAAAGATTTCAGATTTATTAATACAGAATTCCATATCTTATTTATTGAGAAAGTTTTAATGAATTACGGCGCCTGTTACGGCACATATTGTCGCCTCTGCACTTATTGTCGCTGGCGACAATATATGCCGTAACAGGCACCATAAGTATCTATATTTCGCAACAAAGATGTAAGAAATATTGACATAATAACCAAGAATGTATAAAATACGACCCTGCTGTTGATGAATATTTGTTTATATGATTCTAATGTAAGATCACGCCGAAAGATAAATGATGTACTTATATTATATACGCTGGTGTAAATTCTTGAAGTCAATATCATTACTTTTAGTCAATGTTACAAACATTATAACAATTTTTAACATGTGATTCAATCATACATGAATTCTCCATAAATAGCATTACAGTATTAATGGAATAAAAAGGATAACAGGAAACACCTACAATGGCCGAAAAACAGCCACATGCCACAAAGTAAATAGGAACTGCTTAAGAAAAAAGCCCACAAAAAAATACAAAAGACAAACTTAAACAACGATAGGAACTCGGGACAGCCGGCACTAGCAAAAGCCAGCGGTAGGGTTAAACCGGTTTATGGGTACCCAAATGTTTATAATTATGTGTTTTATATTTTATTTCTTGGTAACTTTTGAAATTATATGACGCATGGACAGATTTCAATCTTATTTAGTACAAAGATTGGACAACTATCTGGCGGGGTGTATGCAAGAATTTTTTTTTGAAAATGGCTGCCATTTCCAAGATGTCCGACAAAACAAGTAAAATTTAAACTTAGTCAAATTTCAAGGAAAATGTATTTCTTTGTTGATTTTGATGCTGCGAACAAGATAAGAACATCGAATTGCCTGCCAGGGGTGACGTTAGCTATTGCTTGCAATTGTTAATCTAGCTATCAATTACTTTCAAATTTAAATATTATCAATAAAATCATAAAAAAACACGTCTTATCTAAAAAATACAATTGTGGCAATCAAGTCAAATATTCACCAATGCTGTCTATTGTCTTCAGGATATCATGACAATCTGTAAATGATTAAAAAAAATGCAAATGATGCATTTAATTTTTCCTACCCGCAAATTATAATCTCGCCGCTCCGATAATTTTCGTCTTTTTACCCAGAAACAGACAAAAAGACTTCAGTTTAAGGTCGATATTTAGCAAGTTACAAATTATCGTCTTTTTGTCTCCCAAATTGTCGTCTTTTCGTCCGAAAAGACGACAGAATGAAAAGACGAAAAAACAAAAAGACGACAAACTGAGGTTGCAAATTCGCGGTACAAAGTTTGCCGTCATTTGATGTTTTGCCCCGCTGCTTATCCTCTTTACAGGGCAAAAAGACGCCTTGGCCAAAACAAGCCATGAAAGGAGATGGATATTTCGACTATTTATGTCTTTTAAAAGTTTATTTCAGAATAAAACAAAAATTAAAATCCTTTCAGACAATTTGTACATAGACAGTTTCGAACGATATTGCTAAGCGTATCAGAATGCACTCTTATTCTTTAGACGCGTGAAGAAAATAAATTGAATATTTAAAAAAAAAACTTCAATTTGGGATCCGATATTGTAGAAACTTTCTTTGTCTATGTTAATATTGCAAGCAACAGTTTAAATAAAATCAAAACTTAACGTTCGGTTTCAATTGTTAATAAAAAATTAACGAGGTAACTGTCAACTTTGCTTCTGCATATGCATATTTAAATCTAAGTTAAATCATATTCTAGGTGAGTGTAGAAATGAGTAAGACATTTAGAGGATCAGATTTTGACGAGGATGCCGACAATGCCGAGACTACAGTGATTGAGGATACGGGTGATAATTCTGTTATTGCTGTGAGACACGATGACCCTGAAAATCGTTGGATGGAGCGTTCAGTTGCATCAGCATATCCTTTCTTTATGATTCTCGGTGGAAGCCTGAGTTATACCGTCCACTTCACTTCAAAATTTCCATCTGATGAAACAGGATTTAAAATAAGGGGAAATTCCAAGTAATTAAAGTTGTTTAATTTATAGTATTACATAATATAACATTAAAAAGAAAGTAAATGGGGTAAATGTCAAGGAGACAATATGTATTCTGTATTACCAAGTAAAGTTGCCTAAAAAGCTTCAGAAGTGATGTTTCACATTTTGACAAAACCAAACAAAACCAAACGTAATGACGAAATTAACCTTTCATGTCGAATTAAAACTTAGCTGACATTAAAATGACCTTCAACTGAAGGTATAATTGATAGATTTACGTTATTATCTCAGATGAAATAAAAAGGACAACAGGAAACACCTACAATGGCTGAAAATTTTAATCACATGCCACAATCTGCTTGGGAACTACACAGGAAAAACACAAATAAGACAAAAGACAAACGTAAACAACGATAGGAACTCGAGACAGCCGGCATTGACAAAATCCAGTGGTAGGGTTAAACCGGTTTATGGGTACCCAAACATCCCCTTTATCTGTCCCGTTTCCCTATAGTTTAGTAAACATAGGAATAAAACCCAATAAAGGTAAACTACTAACTCCATGATCACAATATTGAAAAAAGAGAATATAACAATACGTAGTTTTGAAAGATTGGTCAAGGGGTGATCGCCGCTAAACTGCCGGCTAGCTAAAGAAGCGTAGTCTGCTGGTAAAACACTGTCGCACTACGGACGAAAAATCAAACTCAAAACTTCCCGCCGGATTTGGTCAAGAAAATTAGCTCTATTTAAAAGACTGTATTAATATTTTTATCTTAAGGGACTTTTTAAACCTACAACGCATTATTGAACATTACTAATAAAAAATAAAACCATTACCAGTGGTGTACGTCTGCACACAGGTAGCTCGTCATATCAGTGAAAAGAACAAATCGTCATGTTTCAAGTATCTCAAAATGGAAGGAAATCACTGAAAAACATGTCCAACTAGTACATAGTATAACGAAGTTATGACGTAAATATAAACTTAAAAACCGGACTGTAAATTTTAAAAGTCTAAAAATTGCGCATCAAAATAAGTAAATCCTATATAAACTATACAAAATATGTGAAGTACTTACTTGCCTTCATGTCCTTCAAATTCATCGGAAACTAGAATTAAGCTTATGGCGTTGGGGTAGGGGATTTGGTATTTTTTCAAACTTGAGAACAGATTTTATCAGAAACAATATTGACCAAAAACAAAATATAATATTTTTAAAAGAGCATTAATAACCTACTTCTCACTTACNATGAGATTGTAAAAAAATCACACTTCAGTGTTAGCATCATTTGGCATAAAAGCTAATGATGAACACAACCAACTCCCTTACATCTACTGGGTACCTAAACTTCATAAGAATCCATACAAACCGAGATTCATTGCCGGGTCTTCCAGATCCAATAAACCTCTTTCACAGCTCCTCACTACTTTGTTGACCGCAGTCAGAGATGGCCTGAAAAATTTCTGTAATAAAGCTTATTCCACAAGCGGTGTGAATCAAATGTGGATTCTTAAAAATTCAAAAGATCTCCTCAACCAGTCTTACCCATTGCCGTAGCATTCAAACTTTTGACTTTTCTACAATTTATACAACCCTGCCACATATTAAACTGAAAACAGTAATTGCAGATTTAATACATCAATTTTTCTGCACAAAAAATGGAGATCGCAGATACACCTATTTAGTTATAGGGAAAGACAAGACATATTTTGTTAAGAGCCACACTGATTCAAACAAGAAGCACACTGAGACTGACGTAATCAAAATTTAGAATTTTTGATCGACAATATTTTTGTCGAATTTGGATGTCGTGTTTTCCAACAGACAATAGGGATTCCTATGGGAACAAACTAACAAACTGTTTGCCGCTTTTAGCTGACCTTTTCCTTTACTCGTACGAGGCCAAGTTTTTACAAGGGCTTATTCAAAGAAAACAATATCATTTAGCCCTGTCCTTTAATTTAAGCTTCCGCTATAAAGACGATGTACTTTCTCTTAATAATCCTACATTTAAGGAGTATTTACATCAGATCTATCCAAATGAGCTTGAAATTAAAGAAACTACTGAAACACATACTTCAGCTTCGTACCTAGATCTTTTATTGTATATTGACGAAGATGGACGTTTGAAATCTAAGCTATATGACAAGCGTGATGATTTTAATTTCCCAATGTGAAATTTCCCTTTCTTAGCAGCAATATACCTATCTCTCCAGCCTATCGAGTGTACATTTCACAGTTGATTCGTTACTGTCGAGCGTGTAGTTTGAACAGTGATTTTTTGAACAGGGAAAAAACACTGTCCCAAAAGCTGCTTAGTCAGGGATTTGTTCAAGAAATTCTATGGCCGTCACCATAACATCATTGAATTCACACTGTGAGTGCCTTTGTTTTAAATGTTGTCATTTCTGTTTCTGTGCTTTGTATCTGCCTAACGTCAATGTTTTTTGTGTCTAACGTCATTGTTTTCTGTGTTCTCGTTTTGGCCGTGCCTTAATTTGGACTTCGATTTTTGTAAATTTCACACCTTTTTTCCTTCGGTATTCTATTGCCGTTGTCTCACTTTGTTAATGAAATTAGAAGTTAACCATGTCAGCGTCATGTGTTCATGGATGATTTAATTTGGTATCAAGAAACAGGTATTATAATGTCTGTTTTATGGTATAAGAAAATCATCAAAAGAAATACGATGTCGATATCATACCTGTATAGTTTGCCTTTATCAACAACGTGACAAACCTTTTATTTACAAAAGACAAAGTACAGTATCATTAATGAACTAGTTTATGCGATGAACTCTTTGTTTAATCGATTTTAGTTACAATTTATAAATCTTGTGTTTTTAAACAACTTTTCATTATTTTCAATAACAATAAAGGATTATCATTTAATGAATCACAACTTCAAAAACTTTAAAAAATCATAGAACTTATTATTTTATATGTAATGTATATTTATACCCCCCGCTTCAGCGGTCGGTATATATTGATCATGGTGTCTGTCTGCCCGTCCTTTGCTCCGTCCGTCCGTTCGTTCGTCCGTCCACCATTGGGTACCTAATTTGTGGCAATAACTCTTCCTAGAGCAATTGATGGAATTCATAGACACTTTTGCAGAATGTTCAGTACACATTGCCAAAGTGCATCTAGTTTCTATTTTACATCTATTTTATATCAAATGTCATTGTCACAAATGAAAACTGACATTTTCAGCTAGATTCACGTCTTCTCTGATTTGACATTACCGGTTTTGACTTTACCCTGGATTGACCCACTGACGGTGTGACGGGTGCTGTATACAGAGCAGGACATGCTAACCCTTCCGGAGCACCTTATGTCACTCTGTTTTTGATACTTCACATTGTTAGTGCTTTAGTTTTTGTTTTGTATTTGTAATGTTTCTGTGTTTTGTGGGCATGTAGTGTCTTTGATCTTCCGTCTTCTAGTATTCTTGCTTTTGCCTCGTCGCTGGACTTTGACTTAAATAATCTCGTGCCTTGTTCCTCCGGTATTTTACTGCCGTTGTTTTGCAATACCTCTATCTACAAATTATAAAGACTAGTTAATTTCTGTACATTATGATGGAAAGAATGATGGCATATTAGAAAGGCCCTGAAAATGTTAATACATTTTTTAAATCAATTGGGGAGTCTGTCTGAACGACGTAGGGTACACAATGGAACTCAATGAAACTTTCACGGAATGTTCAGTATCTGTTGCAATTGTGCACTAGCTACAAAAAATTGATTTCATTATTTTGGAATCAATTTAGGGAGTCTGTCTTCAGAAGGGTACACACTTTTTGGCAACAACTCCTCCTAGACCCCTCAGTGGAATTCAGTGAAAATTTCACAGAATGTTCAGCATATATTGTCATTGTGCACTAGCTATTTAAAATTTGATTTTTTTAATAAATGGGGGAGTCTATCTGATCGACGTAGGGTACACACTTTGCGACAACAACTCCTTCAAGACCCCTCAAAGGGTTTCAATGTGCACTAACTATTTAAAAATTTGATTTGATTTTTTTTAATTAAAGGGAGGTCTATCTGATCGACGTAGGGTACACACTTTGTGACCTCTCAATGGAACGCAAAGAAACTCTCACAGAATGTTCAGTATGTATTGCCATTGTGCACTAGCTACTTAAAAATTTAATTTGTTTTTTTTAATCAACGGGGGAATCTGTCTGACGTAGGGAACACATTTTATGGCAACAACTGCTCCTAGACCCCTCAGTGGAATTCAATAAAAAATTCACATAATGTTAAATATGTATTGCCATTGTACACAAGCAATTTAAAAATTTGATATATATATATTTTTTTGGAATCAGTGGGGAGTCTGTCTAACGTAGGGTACCCAATTTGTTGCAGCATCTCCCCTAGACCCCTCAGTGGAATTAAATGAGTTTTTCACAGAATGTTCAATGTGTATTGCCATTGTGCACAAGCCATTGAAAAAGCTGATTTGATTTTTTTTGAGGGGGCGTGTGTCTGCCATGAGGTACACACTTGTATGGCGACAAGTTCTTCTAGACTACTTGGTAAAATCCGATTAAACTTTCAAAGAATGTTCCCTGTATGTTGCCATTGTGGGTCAGCACTTTATTTTGTTTTACTTCTGGAATCAAAAGGGAGAGCGGGGTATATGTTAGCGAGCTATGCTCACAGTTTGTCTTAGTTAAATACAGACAAAAAGGCGTGCTAGAATTAATTTTCCAAAGTTTTTGTTCATTATGTTTTGTTTTATTATACCCCTGCTTTAGCGGGCGGTATATAGTGATATTGGTGTTCATTTTTTCGTCCGATCGTTATTCAGTCCGTCATAGGGGTACACACTTTATGGCGACAACTCCTCCTAGACTACTTGATGACTCCAATAAACTTTCACAGAATGTTCATTTCAAGTTGCCATTGTGTACCATCTATTTAAAATTTTGATTTAATTTTTTTTTTGGGGGGGGGGAGGCGTGATATATTTTAGTGCGCTCTGCTCACAGTTTTTCTATTTTATTTTAAAACCGCTGAAACTTTATCAGTAATAAATCAAATTAAATGTTAGCTCCAGTTCGTTTGGAGTTCGCTAAAGATATAAAATATATTCTCAGGGACTTGTAAAAGCTCATAGGATTAAAGATGCTAGATAATTTAATCATATATTTATGGTGCTCATTCTGTTAATAACACATCTTTTGCTTAATTGATCCCTTCACTACATCCTCAAGATAAAACAACAAAAGTCGCTAGATATAATAGAAAAAAGAAGGGAAACTGGGAATGTGTGAAAGAGACAACAACCCAAAGGGGAGTAATAACAACTCACAGCCACCATAAGATCTTCAATGAACGGTGAGAAAACCCCACACCCAACGGCAGGTCAGAGTCGGCCCCTGGACAAAGAGCAACAAAGTCCAGCGAAATAAACATCATCCTAGACTCCTATAGACATAAAGTAAACTAACTAGAAAAAGGACAAGACACACAAAGGCTTAATAAATTCCTGACTTAGGACAGGC